>CANUEY010045301.1:0-14706 GCA_948099555.1 Croton setiger
GAAAAAAGATGATAAGGAAAAGAAGTCCAAGGACAAAAAGAAGGACAAGAAAAGTGATGACGATTCTAAGGGATCCTCCAAAATCGAATTCCCTGACGTTGACGGTGCAGGGACAGCTGCAACGCCCACCGGCGCTCCCGCTAGCGCTCCTAGTGCATAAGAATATTTTTAAAGTACATATATATATATATTCTAAATTTATTTTACAAAGATTTGTGATAACTTTATTAAATTATATATAATATATTCTAAATTTATTGTATACGATTGGTATTGAATAAAGTAATGCTTATTGTTATGCAAACAAATTTAATTGAAAATTAATTTGCTACTAAAATTAGTGAAAGTACACTAAATATGAAGGCAGGCTAGCCAAGCTATTATTACAGCCCTAATTCATAATAGCATATCTATACTTGTATATATCTCTCTTTGTACTATTAAGTTTTCCTCTGGCTTGTTTTGTAATCTATATCATGCTAAATAAGGACAAATGCATAGCATCTTGAAAATTTCACCAAAAAATCTTTCCTGCACCTATTTGGGTTACCGGCGATCACATAGCCACCGATAGCCCGCGGACGAAAGATAATGATGACGATTCTAAGAAATCCAAAGACAAAAAGAAGGAAAAAACAAAGGACGATAGCTATGATTTTGAGAAGTCGAAGGACAAGAAATGTATAAAAAAGGACGGAAATGTTATTAATAAAAGTCTTTGGGGACTATAATGTAATTTAATTTAATTTACTTAGTTTTACAGATTAGTCCTTTGTATATATACAATGTACAATTACAAAATTAATACAATGCACATATTTTCTTCATTCTCTTTCTCCATCTCTCGTTCTTCTCTCTGCAACTTCTCTTGTTTTGATAACAAGAAGTGATGACGGTTCTAAGAGAATCAAATTCCCTGACGTAGACAGTTCAGGAACCTCCGCAACACTCGCTAGCGTGCCAACAAATTCTCCCTCATTCTCCACAGATGCCCCGACAAATTCACCTGCGAGTGCCCCCAGTGTACAAGAATATTTTTTAATTATATTTTCTAAATGTTTTCTCGTAAAGTTTCGACATAACCTTATAGTTGATATTGAATGATGTAATGCTTATTGTTAGAAAATTCATTGTGCAAACAAAATTGATTGGATTTTTTTTTTTTTTCTACTAAAATTAGTTAAAATTAATGATACTAATATCAAGGCTACCTGAACTATTATTACAGATTAAACCATGATCAACCTAACTAAAACTTATAAAAACAGAAGACTGAATTGTATTAAGAAACCTCAAGAATATTTTATGATAAGCACGTAGCAATCGTACATAGTTGAATTGAAACGTGCATTAAATATGATAAAATCAATAAAATTATACTAAATATAACATATTGAATTTATTACTGGTTTAAACTATACCAGTAATATTACTGAGATCAAAAATTATTTTCCTAATGTCCAAAATATGAAAAAATAGACATCAAAAATTGGTAACTAATAATGTCCAAAACCTTTGACGCGAAGAACTGACAGCTGCGAGGCTGAGGCAGATTTTTTGCTAAATGAGGAAGGACTGATGATAGGAGAACAGGATAATATCGGAATGATTTAACTCTATCTTGCAAAGTAAGATCAGAACTTATTTCTGTAGAATATAAGAGGGCATATACAGGTTCACCAATGGTAAGGGTGCAACACTTCCTCCCGACACAGCTGGGTTCGACTCCTGCCTCTCATCCCCTAAAATAGAATAGATTATTGACACCCTTAGAATAGAATTAGATTATTGACATATCTTGTAAAAAAAAGAAAAAAAGAGGCCATATACAATGGAAAGTTCAACCCTGATAGTCACCCATGGCAACGACGATATAAGGCAGTCATTGAGACATGTACAAATAATTCATAACTAATATCCAAAACATTTCATAAATTTTGGACACCAAAATGCACAAAGTACTAAAAATGAATTTTTCGTCGCTATTTTGCGACATAAATTCCATATCTGACGTCAACAATTTTTTTTTTTTCTGCTATTAGATATTAAAATGCCAATCCCATACATGAAAATTGGAAAATAATCTCCAAAATTTTTTTACAGATTTTGGGGCCAAAATGCAGAAAGTAGTAAAGAAAATATTTTTTGCTGCAAAAGCGAAAAATCCGTAAGTACTATTCAAACTTTTATTTTGTTAGGCAACAAAAGTGAAATATACGTAATAGTTAATAAGAGATTTTTGGTACCGAATTTAAACAATGTAGCCGTTTAACTTTTGGGGCTAGTGCTTTGCCTTCTTAAAGTGACCTATCCAGTTCGAATGAGGATTAGTCTAAATATGACTATGGCTTAAAGGTGCTATTCACAATTAGAATTCGTCTAAGACATTTCGTGGTAAATAAAAAATAGGAATATTTGGCGATAGATATTCCGTAATAAATACCTATTTGGCTTGGGATTGGACTTTACCAAAGTTTTATTTTGGTAAGCATAAAATAGTGATGAAATATAAATATCTGAAATTACCATGAAAGGCAAATTTTTAAAGTATATACGTACCATTTAAATTGATTTTTAAGTAATTATTATAAATAATTCCATAAAAATTATTCTAACTCATTCGTATCTATTAAACCACATAAATTGTTTTTACAGTATCCACGCAATTCTAACTATAAGTTAGAAAAAGAAAAAGGCACGCATAGAAAATTTCATCACAAAATTATAGCATAGATTAAACAGATAACTAAAAATATTAATGAATGTAAAACTAAATTCTAAAAATAGCCTTACTTTGATCCGCTCTTTTTGCTAAAATATTAGTATAAAAAGGATAATAGAAAGAGAGCACTTCAGTACAATCTTATTAACCATTAAAAATAAAACGTCTTGGATTACTATAAGAATAATAATAAAAAGAAGAAAAATGAGCATTCAATCTTCCATGGCAAAAGCCACTGTTCTCTTATTTTTGGCCATTATGGCATTCCATTCCATGAGTGTAGTTGAGGCTACCCTAGAAGATGACGCTACTTCATCCCTCGGAGGAGCAGAGGCTGGCAGTCCTATGGGAGTCCTCGACACCGAATTTCCCGACGTCGACGGTGGTCCTGCATCCCCCATTGGCGCCCCAACAAATTCCCCTTTTGGCTCCCCGACAAGTTCCCCTTTTGGCTCCCCGACAAGTTCCCCTTTCGGCGACTCGACTAGTTCCTCTGCAGGCGCCCCGACTACATCTCCTGCAGGCGCCTCTAGTGCATAAGAATATTTTTTCAATTGTATACCCTTCATCATTTTGATGTAAAGTTTTGACACAATCTTATGGTTGATATTGAATAAAATAAAGCTTGTTACAAAATATATTTCTTTTGCTAGTAAAATTAGTTAAAGTAAACATACTAATATCAGGGTAAGCAAAACTATTATTATCATTATTACAAATTATGAGCCTCCAATTTTGTTTTAACTCTTATGATTGTGAGCCCGTCAAACCCAGTTCACTCTTTATGTTCTTCTTGCTTGCTTTGCTTGTTCTTTCAATGGATCTTGAAATAAATAGCCACCAACTTTTATTGCATGATGAAATGGCCATGTTCTAATAAAATAAATTTTTCAATATAGCCACTTTAACTATAAACAAAAATATAAACATATTACAGCTATATTATAAATAAAATATAAACAATTTATAAAAAAAAAAGAATGTGATCCTTTTAAGAGTAAAAAAATTAAATCATCCCGTTTAAAAATGAAAAATATAATTCTCTTTTGTGTTTTGGAGGTCTCTCGTATAATTTACTTCTTTGTTTTTCACGTAAGAATGAACTTTGTGAAATTTTACCATATACTTTGCGAAAAATTTGTAATAGTACTCTGAACTCAAATTTATTCATACTTAAAAAAAATTAAAAATTATGGAAACTTCAGTAAAATTAATATACAATTGTATGCTAATGGAGTTAGTTTAGAAATTTTAGGGACTATTCTGTAACTATGTTCTCAAATAAACCCGCAGCCACTTTCATTGAGCCATTGAAGCCATCATCTTCAACATCGCCACTCCCCACTCTCAGACGTCTCAAAGTTAGCCGAAAATGATCATCCACCATATCGTCAGAAAAGTAACATTGCACAAATTCTAAAAAAACTCTAATTTGTTACGTACTAGCTACAACTAGTGACGATATTTTGAATGCCTCCCAATTGAATTTCAGATGCGGATTGGTAGCAAACATGTAGGCACTTAGCTATGGAAACCCTTCCAAAGCTAATTTCCATAGCTAATGCAGAAAGCTTAGTGACTAGTAGAAGTTTGCAAACTGACTTGGCTCAAATTGAATCCTCCACCCACCAATTTACAACAAAGCTTACACTAGTTGGTTTGATTGTTTTTACTTGTGCATTTATTGGGCAGCATATTGGTTTAATTTCTTGTTAGAAATTTTATTTTTTACTTCTACTAGATTCATTCAAGTTGAGAATGTTTGTAAATTTGTGTGGTGTAATTCTAGCGTTGAGCCGTGGGATTTGAAGGCGGACTTAAAATAAGATACATAAAAATAGAAATATTTAACGCATTCAGTCACCGAAATGAAATTCCTATTTAGCAAGAGACTGGAATTTAAAAAAGTTTTTTTTGTTAAGCATGAAATAGTGACCTAATATAGATATTTAGCAACTGATGAACTGAAATTATCATTGAAGGTAATTTTTTAAACGTATATACACACCATTTATATTAATTTCAAGTAATTATAATTAATTCCATAACTTAAAATTTATCCTAACTCATTCATATCTACTGATCTACATAAATTGTTTTTACAGTGTCTATTCTGAATATAAATTAGAAAAAAGAAAAGCTCAGTAATTAACTAACTTGCATAAGCCTAAAAAAGAACTAAACCAAATTATAAATAAAGCATAGAAAATTTCAACACAAAATTATAGCAAACATTAAACGGATAGCTAAAAATATTAATGAATGTAAAACTAAATCCTAAAAAATAGCTTTACTTAGCATATTATGATCCACTCTTTTGGCTAAAATATTAGTATAAAAGGGATAATAGAAAGAGAGCTTATCAGTACATTTTCGTTAACCATTAAAAATAAAACGTCTTGGGGTATTATAAGAATATAATAACAAAAAAGAAGAAAAATGAGTATTCACTCTTCCATGGCAAAAGCCATTGTTCTCTTATTTTTGGCCATTATGGCATTCCATGCCATGAGTGTAGTTGATGCTACCGAAAAAACTGACGAGGCTCCATCCCCTGGAGGAGTAGAGACTGCCGGTCAAAATAGTACAGATACAACTGGTAAAAAGCCTGCAGAGACAACTCCCACCGGAAGCACAGGTAGCGATTCTGGGGAAGTCTCCAAAGACGGGAAGGGTGGTGATTCAGAGAAATCCAAGGACAAAAAGAATGACAAGGAGAAAGACGAGGGTGATAAGAAGGAAAAAGACAAGGGTGATAAGAAGGAGAAAGACAAGGGTGATAAGAAGGAGAAAGACAAGAAAAAGAAGGATGGAAAGTCCAAGGATAAAAAGAAGGACAAAAAAAATGATGAGGAAGAGAAAAGTAAAGAAAGTGCTAAGGGAATGCCCAAGGGCGAGTTTCCTGACGTTGATGGTGGTCCTGCATCCCCCACTGGTGCCCCGACAAATTCCCCTGCTGGCACTCCGACTAATTCACCTGCTAGCGCTCCCAGTGCATAAGAATATTTTTCAATTATATACTCTTAATTTTTTGATGTAAAGATTTGACACAGCCTTATGATTGATATTGAATAACATAAAGCTTGTTATAAAATATATTTATTTTGCTAGTAAAATTAGTTAAAATAAACATACTAATATATAGCCAAATTATTATTATTAAAAATTATGGACCTCCAATTTTTTTAACTGGAAAATGCCAAAGCCTTATGACTGTCAGTTCGTCAAATCTGCTTCACTTTTTTCAGTTCTTCTTACTTGCTTATTTTTGTTGTTTGAAGAGATCTCGGCATTAATAGGTTACTAAATTTTATTTAAATAAGGTCATATTAAATTTTTTTTCAAATACAGTCATTTTAATTATAAACAAAATATTAATTGTTTAAACAATTAATCTATGGAACATTTACCGCATTCCTTTATAAGCATTAAATTATTATTTACTCAATTTTATAATTTGTTAAAAAATAAATTTTATGATTAAATAAATTTAATTTAAATATTTACAATTTTTTTACAATGAATGAATTTTAAATTATGGGAGTGAAGAAATAAAAATATATTATCAAAATATGAACGAAGGGTAAAAAAAAAAATAGACGGAAGAAACTAATGATAAATTAATAGTAAAGTTAAGAATGCAAATAATATTTAACTCAAATGATTAGAGTAATACACCTACTTGTCTTGAAGTCAGAGGTTTGAATCCTAATAATTTAATTAAAAATCTTAATTTGCTTTTTTTTTTTAAAAAAAAAAAAAACAAATTTAAGGCACCCAGAAATCTATGTTCCAAAATGGAAGGACATGAAAACATGTTAGCTTGGACTTGAAGGACCTCAAAGAAATTATTCCAATAAATCATGATAAAGAAGAAGAAGGAAGAAGTGAAAATTAAGAAGAGAAAAGAAAATAAAGAAGAAGTAAAAGAAAGAAAAGGAAAATTTATGGAGTAGATGGAAAAGAAGAAGGGTATTTATAATATAAAGATTTTCAAAATTTTGCAAAGCTATTGAGCATTGGTCGCAATTGCGACGGACCGTATTCCATGAACGTTGTGTTGCCATGTTTTATTTATTTCGCCAAAAAAATATAATTATTTATAGGTTTTAAGATTTTATATAATATATTATGAGATCTTTCTATCTTGAAAATTGTATTAATAGATACTTATGGTTTCAAAAATTATATTATTAGGTCATTTCGTCTAAAAATATCGTTAGTCAACTGAAAAAATCAAATCATTTGAATTAAATTTTTAAAAATGACAAAAGTACCATTTGGTTTATTTGAATTAGACCATACTAATTAAATTCAATATTTAAATCAAACTCTTTCTTTTTCCTCATTACTTATTCTTAACAATAATTGAACTTTCTTTAACCCAGTCCATTTAAGAATCATCACAGCCTAAAAAAAATTAGACACTAGAACAAAATAGAAAGATCATAGAGTATATTATGGAAAACTCCAGAAACTTATAAACAATTAGTCTGCCAAAAAATGCAGTCTAAAATTTTGAAATCCTAGTCAGTCCCAATCTGTCGCTATGCGATGGACTATTTGCCGACACTCTTCTGGTTGTCATTTTTCAAATCGTTCCGCAAAAAATTACTGCTCGAAAATTTGTATATTCTTTCGTTATGCCGTCACTAAATTGTGATCGAATAATTTCCTTCGCAACTCCATAGCAAAAATAGCGTTGCAGTTATTGGCACCTGAAAATAACGATAGATGCGTGTTTCATCGCAATTAGTTGCAATGTTGTTTAGTTCCGTCTCAATTTTTGTCAGTAGTTATGTTTATTTAGTAATGATTCATGTCACAATTGTGTCACTTGTGGTGACAATTCCGTTGCTACATAGTGTTTTGTCGCTAGTTCCATCTTTATTGGTTTTTTTGACCAAAATGCCTACATACAAATTGGCAAGAAGCAAACCTTGTCCAAATTTTATTTACAAGTTTTGGCCCAAAATGCAGAAAGTGGTAAAGAAAATATTTTTGCCACAATTTTGCGGCAAAAAATAAAAATTCCATAGCCAACCAAAGTGTGAACTATTGACTATCTTATTTACCACGAAAATCGTAAGATCTGGATATTTCAAGTTCGTTTTCTGTCAATCATATTACAAATACATAATTGTTGTAAAGGAAAAAGTTATTCTTATTATGTATCCCACAATGTTATTCAATTTGGTTTTAGGCTCTTTATATTAAAAAAAGGTAAAAATTCCATGACTAACATTAATAATCTTTTCTATTGGCCAACAAAGTGAGATACTTAACAATATATTTGCTGTAATATGTTATATAGGGGTTTCCCTAATGATTAACAACATTATCGACTACTTTATCCGAGTGGTTGTGGACTCAAATGCTTTGACTTGTACAGACGCTATCAGTAATCTCAGATAAGAGAATACTTTAACTTAATCTTTCATTTAAAAAAAAAAAAACAAGAAATGAGATACTTAAAAATAGAGATATTGCACGTTAGCAACTTAAATTATCATTAAAGGCAAATTTTTAAAAGTATATACTCACTATTTCTATTAATTTTTAAGTAATTATAATTTCCTTAACTTAAAAATTATCCTAACTAATTGGTAGCTACTATCTACATAAATTGTTTTTACAGTGTCCACGAAATTCCAACTATAAATTAGAAAAAGAAAAAGCTCAGTAATTAACCAACTCGCATAAGCCTAAAAAAACTAAACCAAAATGTAATAAAGCATAGAAAATTTCATCACAAAATTATAGCAAACATCAAACGGATAGCTAAAAATATTAATGAATGTAAAACTAAATCCTAAAAATAGCTTTACTTTTCATATTATGATCCGCTGTTTTTGCTAAAATATTAGTATAAAAAGGATAATAGAAAGAGAGCCTTTCAGTACAATCTCGTTAACCATTAAGAATAAAACTTCTTGGATTACTATAAGAATAATAATAAAAAGAAGAAAAATGAGCATTCACTCTTCCATGACAAAAGCCACTGTTCTCTTATTTTTTGCCATTATGGCATTCCATTCCACGAGTGTAGTTGAGGCTACCCTAGAAGCTGACGCTACTTCATCCCTCGGAGGAGCAGAGACTGGCAGTCCTATTGGCAGTCCTATGGGAGTCCTCGACACCGAGTTTCCCGATGTCGACGGTGGTCCCGCATCCCCCATTGGCGCCCCAACAAATTCCCCTTTTGGCTCCCCGACAAGTTCCCCTTTTGGCTCCCCGACAAGTTCCCCTTTCGGCGACTCGACTAGTTCCTCTGCAGGCGCTCCGACTACATCTCCTGCAGGCGCCCCTAGTGCATAAGAATATTTTTCAATTATGTAGTTTAATTTTTTTTTTTTGATTTAAAATTTTGACACAACCTGAGGCTTGATATTGAATGAAATAAGCTTATTATAAAATACATCTCGTGAAAAAAATTGATTGAAAATACTTTGGGTGGTGCTGTTATACGATTGTCCGGATACACAGACGAGAATAGTAGCCTTGAGATCATTTTTTTTTATTCTATACAAATTTGCCGCTCCTTCAATATCTCGGCTAACTCGCAAATTTTATATGTGTTTAACTATGTGCTCATGTAGAAATTGCATGGGTGCTTTTTCAGTTTTCCCCCTCCGTATACTCGACTATAGTTTGGAATTTTTAGATGAGTCTTTCACTGTCCTAATTATTATCTTCAAGGTTCAAATCATGTTTATTATTCGAAAAAAAAAATCCAAATTAACATAATATCTTCCATATACCAAAAAATCATAATTAGTTTATGTAAACTATATATTTTTTATTACTCTACGAGATTTCCAAATCCATATCTATTTTTGAATAATCTCCATACTTGTTGGATAGAAATACACTGGCCTAAAAAGTATTTACTTTTGAACCCCGATTTTTTTAGAGGATAAAAAATGATTCACTCCTAATTTGTTTTCTAGAGTCGTCATTAATTTATTTTTTAATTAGGTAAACTAAGAAAAACTTAATGACTCCAAGTTTATTAATTAGCCCAATTAATTAGACACTAGTCGGCGAACCCAAGGAGTCAGAGACCATGTTTTAGACTTAAATCAGGACTATGAATGTAATGATCCAGGTTGAATAAAATCATCCAATCAAAAGAAAAATAAAGAAGTAGAAGAAGAAGACCAAAACATTGAGTTTTGTGTTTTTAGGCCTTCTATTTGAAGTGATATCCCATATATACCTACTTATTCCCATTTTTTATTTGAAAGATCAAGGTGAATGTAGCTCAAATGCCCAATTATAGGCAAGAAGAAGAATGCATTAATGCGTGTACTGTGTTGTGTATTTTGCAAAATGTCGGGACTTTGATCAAAAATTAATATTTGGCTACTTTGCAGCAAAAGGAGAATTAGGCACTTAGTGCCAAAAAGATGGTGTGGATGATTAATTGAAATAGGATTTAGAAGTTGACCTGACTTAATTAATGGCCGCTGCGGAGCTTCAAGTTGACAAATTCTTGAAAAACTCTTAAAAATTATCCAAAAGCCTGGGAAATGCCTAGAAACTATGTTCTTTACTTGGATTGCTATAATAACAATAATATTTGTCAATAAAAAATCTTCCCTGAAAATGATGAATTGGAAGACTATTTATAGGCGAAAATTGCTTTCCGGTACACCCTTGGCGGACCATGGCAGACAGCTGGAGCGGGAGGTAGCAGCTGGTTGGTGCAGAGGCATGTGGCAAGCAGGCGTAGAGACATGCAGCAGGATGGCGCAGAGGCAAGTGGTAGGCGGGCGTAGAGGCGTGCGGTAGGCGAGCGCAAATGCGTGCAGCATGCTGGCGCGGAGGTGCGCTGTAGGCACGCACGACACTTTGCTTTGGATTTTCTTGTTCAAACAGCTTTTATGCTTCTCCGTAACTTTTTGAGCATCTTTTAACCCCATATTCATGATCAATCGTATTTACTGCACATTTTGAGTACCATGTTGACAAATTTTTGTGACCAATGAAAATGATTCATGGATCAAAGAAATGGTTTTAGGGCACTGATATAAATGTTTTGTCGATTTGACCCTCTAAATTAAAGAATTTGCTCTACAAACTTTGCGACAGGCCTACAACCGCTATCACATTTTTGAAAGTTGTCCGTCTTATCCCGATCCCAAACGGACATTATATATGAAAACTAGGTTGAAATTTGAGTATTCATATTACCCACACATTATTAAACCTTATATAACCCTGTATTTAACTACCCTACTATTATACAATTTTTTTTGACAAATACTATTTTACTATTTACGTTGATTTATTATTTGTTTAAGACATTGTCCATATTACAACTCATAATTTATAATATATATAAAACCTACATTTGAAACATGAAATTATTATTCTTACCCAATTCAAAAAAAAAAAAAAAGAAAAGCTATAGCGACACAATTAGCGAGAAATTTGAGCCACTATTTGTATTTTGCTCGAAACTAACTTCGTCGCTGATCAGTCGTCAAACAGCAACATAGGAGATAGAGTCATTGAATGCGTCGCGACTACTGACGTAATTTCTATAGTCACTGATTCTGTGGCTACTTTCCCACGACATATGGGAGCCAAATTTAGCGACAAAAAGTGCATTGCTGATTAGCAAAATTTTCAGCAACAGAACTAGCGACAAATTTAAAACAAAAATTCAAAAAAAATAATCTGACTTTTAGGCGGAAAATCATAAAGCAAACAGTGAAGATATGTTATTGCTGATCAACAACTATATTTGCTAATTAGCGACGGAATATTCTGCATTGCTATGCTCATTCAGCAATTTTTTCATAAAAAAATAACAAAAATAGTGGGAATTTTGGGTGGAAAATCCAAAAAATTAGCAACAAAATCAGTGATGGAATGTTTCGCTAATTAGCAACGCATTCAGTGACAAATTTAACGATAAAGGTTTTATCAAAAAATTAAAAAATATATTGAAAAGTTAGGCGGTAAAATACTAACAATTAGTGTTGCAATTAGCGAAAAAATATATTAAGACTGAACTTTACAAAAAAATTTTGGTAAGCATGAAATAGTGACAAAAGATAAATATTTAGCAACTATAAGTACCATTAAAGGAAAAATTATAAAGAATATATACCTACCATTTATATTAATTTTAAATAGATTACACAGATACCTAAAAATATTAATGGATGTAAAACTAAATCCTAAAAATAGCCTTACTTTGTACCGCTCTTTTTG
Source organism: Croton setiger (assembly GCA_948099555.1). Taxonomy (NCBI): domain Eukaryota; kingdom Viridiplantae; phylum Streptophyta; class Magnoliopsida; order Malpighiales; family Euphorbiaceae; genus Croton; species Croton setiger. The sequence continues at coordinate 11,948 of CANUEY010045301.1, forward strand.
CTAAAATATTAGTATAAAAAGGATAATAGAAAGAGAGCCCTTCAGTACAATCTGATTAACCATTAAAAATAAAACGTGGAGCTACTATAAGAATAATAATAATAAAAAAAAAAAAGAGCATTCACTCTTCCATGGCAAAAGCCACTGTTCTCTTATTTTTGGCCATTATGGCATTCCATTCCATGAGTGTAGTTGAGGCTACCCGAGAAATTGAGGCTACTTCATCCCTTGGAGGAGCAGAGACTGGCAGTCCTATGGGAGTCCTCAACACTGAGTTTCCCGACGTCGACGGTGGTCCTGCATCCCCCATTGGCGCCCCAACAAATTCTCCTTTTGGCTCCCCGACAAGTTCTCCTTTCGACGCCCCGATTAGTTCCTCTGTAGACGCCCCGACTGAATCCCCTGCAAGTGCCCCTAGTGCATAAGAATATTTTTCAATTATGTAGTTTAAATTTTTTTTTTGATGTAAAGTTTTGACACAACCTGAGACTTGATATTGAATGAAATAAAACTTATTATAAAATACATCTGGTGAAAAAAATTGATTGAAAATACTTTGGGTGGTGCTGTTATACGATTGTCCGGATACACAGACGAGAATAGTAGCCTTGAGATCATTTTTTTTATTCTATACAAATTTGCCGCTCCTTCAATATCTGGGCTAACTCGCGTATTTTGTATGTGTTTAACTATGTGCTCATGTAGAAATTGTATGGGTGCTTTTTCAGTTTTCCCCCTCGGTATACCCGACTATAATTTGCATTTTTAGATGAGTCTTTCAGTGTCCTAATTTCATATATATTCTAGATGTTGTAGTTGATTATGATTTATTATCTCCAAGGTTCAAATCATGTTTATTATTAAAAAAACATCCAAATTAACATAATATCTTCCACATATCAAAAAATCATAATTAGTTTATATAAACTATATATTTTTTATTACTCTACGAGTGTCTAAATCTATATTTTTTTCACCCTGGCGCACCATGGCGGACAGCTGGAGCGGGAGGCAGCAGCTGGCTAGTGCAGAGGCATGTGGCAAGCAGGCGCAGAGACATGCAGCGGGATGGCGCAGAGGCGTGTGGTAGGCGGGCGTAGAAGCATGTGGTAGGCGAGCGAAAAGGCGTAGACCAAGCTGGCGCGGAGGTGTGCTGTAGGCTGGCGCGACACTTTGCTATGGATTTTCTTATTCAAACAGCTTTTTATACTTCTTTGTAACTTTTTGAGAATCTTTAACCCTATATTCATGATCAATGGAATTTTCTGCATGTTTTGAGTACAATGTTCACAAATTTTTGGGACCAATGAAAATGATTCACGGATCAAAGAAATGGTTTTAGGACAAGATATAAATGTTTTGTCAATTTAACCCTCTAAATGAAAGAATTTGCTCTATAAACTTTGTGACAGGCCTATGACTTCTATCACATTTTTTAAAATTGTCCATTTTGGGAATTTCCTTTTTTAAAAGCTATCCTAGAACCGATGTTGTATACGAAAGCTAGTTCGAAATTTAAGTGTTCAGATTACAAACGCATGATTGAACCTTATATAACCCTATATTTAACTACCCTACTATTATACAATTTTTTTTTTGACAAATACTATTTTACAATTTACGTTGATTTATTATTTGTTTAAGACATTTTCCATATTACAACTCATAATTTTAATATATTTTTCATATATATAAAACCTACATTTGAAACATGAAATTATATATAAAAAAAAAGCTATAGCCACACAGGTTTGTGTGTTGTAGATTAGCAACACAATTAGTGAGAAATTTGAACCACAATTTGTATTTTGCTCGAAATTAACTTCGTCACTGATCAGTCGCCAAACAGCAACATAGGTGATAGACGCAGTTCTATATTCGCTAATTCTGTGCCTACTTTCCCATGACATATTAGAGCCAAATTTAGTGACAAAAACGTGCGTTGCTGATTAGCAACACTTTCAGCAATAAAATTAGCGACCAATTTTGAACAAAATTTCAAAAAAATAGCCGGAGTTTGAGGTGGAAAATCATAAAAAAACAGTGAAGATATGTTGTTGCTGATCAACAACTGCATTGATAATTAGCGACGGAATTCTGCATCGCCATACTCATTCAGCAATTTCTTCATAAAAAAAATAAAAAAAAATAGTACGAATTTTGGGTGGAAAATCCTAAAAATTTCGCTAATCAGCAAGGCATTCAGTGACGAATTTAACGATAAAGATTTAATCTAAAAATTTAAAAATATAGTGGAAATTTTAGGCGGTAAAATTCTAAAAATTAACATCACAATTAGCGAAAAAATATATTAAGACTGAACTTGGCATAATTTTTTCGGTAAGCATGAAATAGTGACAAAATGTAAATAATTAGCAACTAAAATTACCATTAAATGAAAAATTTTAAAGAATATATACCTACCAATTATATTAATTTTACAGTAATTATAATTAATTCCATAGCTTGAAATAATAACTCCCATAAGTCTAAAAAAGAACTAAACCAAATTATAATAAAGCATAGAAAATTTCATCACAAAATTATAGCATAGATTAAACAGATACCTAAAAATATTAATGGATGTAAAACTAAATCCTAAAATAGCATTACTTCTTATATTATGATCCGCTTTTTTTGCTAAAATATTAGTATAAAAAGGATAATAGAAAGAGAGCCCTTCAGTACAATCTCATTAACCATTAAGAATAAAACGTCTTGAGCTACTATAAGAATAATAATAAAAAAAAGAAAAATGA
>CANUEY010045310.1:0-15089 GCA_948099555.1 Croton setiger
AACTGGGCACTTAAACGTAATGCAGGCAATCTGGCAACATCCAGCAGGGTCAACAGGCAGGGATTCAACACAATTTATAAACAGGGAAAGACAACAGTATGCACATTCATATCCTAGGTTGTCATCAGGGTTCTGTCAACACTAAAATGCCTAAACATGAATGCTATAACTCATACATAAAGTGATTCAATACAGTCCTGGACTTAAATTGAAATGCAGCAGAGGTAGAGCAGATTCAATGCAGCCACAGGGCAACAGGCATATCACATGACCCTTACATTATACCACCACCAGAAATACCAACAAAAGGGACTCACAAATGTACACATATATGCTGGAAAGCAGAATGTTACAGTGATCAAAATACCTAGACAAATCAGGGTAAACAGAATATCACAAAGGCCAGCAAGAATCAACATTGATGGCACAGAAACAAAACAGCAACATAACATTTAAGGCACACAATCACATTTACCATGGGTCCAGGCAATCCTTAACTAGCAACCAAACATGCTTCACATGAGAAGTAATAGGGGGAAAATGTTCTGGACAGAATTAGGCCTAGCAGCTAGGAACATACATATTCATGTTAATCCATGACTATGGGCATTAAGAGCCAATAGACAGCATAGGGCTAGGGAAAAGAAAACAGCAAACCAGAAACAATTCATGCTTCCAAAAGATTTATCATGCAACAACACAAAAAGGCAAGCAGATTATTAACATGAAGAACATACCATCCTAGATGAAGCTCTAATGTATCAACAACATACATTTCACAGTAGTTGAAAGACAGAAAGAAAATAGAGAAACCGGCCAAACTATGAACATATCATGCTTCAATGGTCTATCCTAAATGGACTCACAACAGACTACAGCCACTAACACAGACCATTCCATAATCCAAACAACTCAGCAGGGAACACAAGGGAAGCCAGTTCAATATACACAACGATATAAACAGAGAGCCAAAACAAACATCCAGTCAATCTGGCTCTTAAGCAAACACATACATTGTAAATGGTAGCAGAAAACGAAATTAGACTGGAATTGAAATCAGAAGCAGAAACAGAAAAGTACCTTTCAATAAGCTTTCAAATCTTTATTGCTTATCCAGAATCTTTACAACAATCGAATGTTCTTTACAGCTTCTCCTTTCAATTTCTAAATCTAATTACTATTTATGAAGCCCTAAATTACAGAACAGAAGCCCCAATTTACACAATTGAAAACCCTAATTGATTTTCCCCAATTGTTACAGAAATCCTAGATTCTAATCTCTCCCCCAATTACAGAAATTGAAATCAAATTCCCTCAATTTGAACACAGAAACTAAAAGCCCTAAAACTGAAGAACAGAAAAGCTTACGTTTTTGTTCTAGAAGATTTTTTCTCTCTCTCGGATTTTTTTCCTCTCCCTTCGAAAATCCTCTCCTCCCCCTTCATTTGACTGAAGAGGTTTCCTTTTCAAGGAAACCTTCCGCGGCCTTCAAACGGCCATGTCTCCCTCTGCTGTAGCCGTCGAAGGGTCTTCTCGTCTGACTTCAAACTTCTTCGAGCCTCCTTTTCTTCGTCTGTCTCAATCATCTATTGTCAACTCCCAGAGTTTGTCAAGGGTAGCTTCCTTCAGAAGCTGTTGTCCCTCCGTTGATTCCCTGTTCCAACTCCGTCTGATTTCTCCGTCTTCATTCGAAGATTTCTGCTGTTTCGTTAGGTTTCCTTCGATTTCTTCTCATTTTCGTTTGCTTCGAAGGCCTTCTGTGTTTGATCTGTTTTCTTTCTTTTTTTTTTGTTTTTCACTTAAGCAAAACGATGCCGTTTCGTAGTGAAACGACGTGTTTTGAACTCTTCTTTCTAGCACTTCTGTTTTCCTCCTCAGCATTTTCCAAAATTAGACTTTGGCCCACAGAACTTTCCTTCCGTTTGCAGTTAGGCCCCTCCTTCCTTTCTAATTTTCCTCTTTCTTTCAATTCTTTTCAATTTAATCCTTTTTCTTAATTTTCTCCAAATTTTCTCAATTAATCCCTTCTAATTAATTTTTCAAATTAATTAAAATTAAAAACATAAAACATATTCCGATTAAAAATCGAAAACACAAATAAAATATAAACATTTGCCATTTTGATCTTAAAATTGATTTTTAAGATTAAAATCACAAATCATCCTTTTTAATTCTTTTTCTTCTTTTCTTTTCTTCTCTTTTTTTTTCTATTTAAAAATAAAAATACATTGACAAACATATATATATTTTTGCAACTAGAAGGGAATTTTGAGAATTCATTAAAACACAACAAGGATTAAAACATTAGGAAAATATTTTGGAAAAGAGGAAAAATCAAGCTGAGTAGGAATTCTGGAAATTCCGAGCTCGGAGCTCTTATTATCCTCGGATATTTTGGGGTGCACAAATTGAGCGTCAAAAAATGATTAACTAGAAAACCGAGAAACGGCTAGTTAATGACAAAAGACATCCTAAATGTATTGTGCTAAACTATACTCGCCTACTCAGGCAAACTTTTTCAAAGTCTCAAACCAGCTGCGGTGGAAGGACCAATGATCCATGACAGCTAACCGACACATTAACTTGCATTCATGTGATGTGCAAATTCTGCATTCTCATGCATCCATGCATACATTCCCTTTTCTAACCATTTTGTTTCACAGATGGTCATAGCCAACGACTGATTCATCTAGAGAAGGCACTGAGCCAAAGTGGGTCAGAGACTCGTCTGAAAGATTAGTCAAAATCCTGAATGCTCCGATCTCAGCGGAAGTAAATCTTGAACCGAGAATTGAAATTGACATGGCTGACAGACAAGATACAGAAAATCAGGGAACGGATCCCAGTGAGCCCCGATACACTCGGACAGAGGTTGAAGTGATGTTCAACGAAATTTTAGCTACAAAGGGATGATACGGACAGGTGTCATAGATTGAGACACGAAATCCAGAACTTGATCGACCAGGGGAAAATACCTACCCAGAAAAGTGCAGACTTAGCTCCAGGGCTAACTCATTCCTGGACTATCGTGGGGTAGCTCCATCCTCAACTTAACCTGTTGAAAATGAACAATAAAACTTTGTGTTTTGTTTTTGATTGTTCGAGAGTGTTGAACAACTTTTGAACTTGAGAATAGTATTTGAATTGTATTTCAGCATTTTGTCTTTATGTATGTGTTTTCATCAGAATAAATTTCAATACTTTGAACTGTTATTACATTATTTTGTGAGATTTGAGCCTAAACACTGTTAAGTTCTTGTGAGTGAGTTCACATGCTCGGCTTAAGAATCCTAGAACTTGCTTCGCGAGCTTTCTTAGGCTAAGGCTAGGGTTGCGAATTCAGAAGTGATAAAGGCAATTAGGGATAGGCATTTTCTCAATTAACCTTTTGAAGGAAACACACAGGTAGAAAACCTAAGGAAGTAATTGAATAAAGACAATGTGTGAAATACACCGAAAAGTAAAAAACGACAATATGGTCGAATAACAAAAAATGAAAGAAAGAATAAAAAAAAGAAAACCAAAAATCACAGTCTTTAGAAAAGACGATCAGGAAATCAAAATCAAAAGAAATAATAAGACAATGATGAAAAGCAACAAAGTTGGAAATAAGAAAGGGTTAGAAAAACTCTTAGGAAATAAAGCTGAAAATAAAAAGGGTTAGAAGAAACTCTTAAGAAATAAAGCACATTTTAGAAAAAAAATTCAACAATACTTCAAATGGTTCACTAGAAAGGTGATTCCTTCAAAACAAACCAAAATTTCCTATTTTGTCCAACCTTGGCCCAGGCCCCATTACAACCAAAAGAAAGACCTTTTGATTTGAATTTGCAACCACTACGAGTGGAGGTTAGGTTTCGAAGCAAGTCTATGGTGATTCTTAGCTCACTATGATGAACGACGAATGCACACACTATAACCCTAAACACGAGAGAACTTGCGAGTCCGTGTGACTTAAGATAGTTTGGAGTAATGCTAGCTATTTTGTTGAAAACACTAGTATAAAGATAAAAATGCTGAAGCATGTTGTGAAAAGATAGGGTTGCTTCTTTGGAAACTAGGAAGCCCTAAATGAAGAAACATGGAACAGTTGCTCTAATCAGGAGGCAACGAGCTGGTATCCAAAATGATGAGAAAACCCCGAGGGGTCAAGATACAGAAGTCTAGGTGCGTGTTGTGCTTTACTCCAATCAGGGGGCAACAAACTTGCAAGAAGAATAGTGAAAAGTCCCAAGGGGTCAAGAAGGGAAAATCTTTGCGCGTGTCGCACAGTCTCACAAACTGAGACGATGAGAGGCGGAAGCTAGCAGCCAGGTTGACACTTGAATTCCTTCAGCAGTTCAATGTTCTTTAGCGTCAGACAGATCTCGATGGCAGTTCTCTGACCCTGCTCGGCCTAGAGCCATTTCAGGATGAGTCCACAGAAGGCTTGTACCTCGATGAAACAAAAACATACATGCATACATGAATGACCCGCATGCATCTTGCATTTTGCTATTTGCATTTTTAGGAATAAGCGAGAGAGGCCGGAGCGCCAAAACTGTTATTCAAAGTCGAAGTCAGAGTAATGGGATCTCACAGATTCCTTTGAGATGGTGGGAACCACCAGATAAATAAACTAGTTGTAGAAGCAATTCAGCATCAGGCTGAACACGGGGCGATAGTCACACCGAAAGAAGAATTCAAGAGGACTTAATGGAAAAAGAATGAGGATTCACAGAGAACAGTCTAAACAATTAGAACACTAGGTTCCGGAGGACGTCTGCAGAAAGCAGAAAGGCCAGAAGGTCGTTGGGATAATCCAGTCACGGGATTATGAAGAATGAATAGCCAAGAAAAAAAATAGAGAATTGTACAGAGTGAAGCCGATGAGTCGGAGTTGATGTGTCGGAGGAGGCGTTGAGGAGTAAAAATGAATGAAGATGTGATTCACAAATGGGGATTGCTTCCACAAAAAGCAAAACCATTGAAAACCGTGTTAAAGACACTAGTACAAAGCTGCGGCTGAGGAGTTAAATCAATGAAGATGCCCTAACTGAGAGAGAGGTACTATTTACACTTTACAGTTGCTCTTATCAAGGGGTTTGAGTTGATTTGTCTTTATCGAGATATGGGTGTGAGTTGTTTGCCTTTGTCAAGGGATAGGCGTCGTGTCAGTTGCTCTTACCGAGGTACGACCGTTGTATTGTCGTGTCAGTTGCTCTTACAGAGGTACGAGCGTTGTATCGTCGTGTCAGTTGCTCTTACAGAGGTACGAGCATTGTATCCTCTTTGTCAGTTGCTCTTACCGAGGTACGAGCATTGTATTGTCTTTGTCCGTTGCTCTTACTGAGGTACAAACGTTGTATTGTCTTTGTCAGTTGCTCTTACCGAGGTACGAGCATTGTATTGTCTTTGTCAGTTGCTCTTACCGAGGTACGAGCGTTGTATTATTTTTGTCAGTTGCTCTTACCGAGGTACGAGCGTTGTATTGTCTTTTTCGGTTGCTCTTATCGAGGTATGAGCGTCGTTTGCCTTGAAAAAGGAGTCATTTGCCTCGGAAAGAGAAGTCGTTGCCTCGGAAAGAGGAGTCATTGCCTCAGAGAGGAGTAGTTGCCTCGGAAAGAGGAGTCGTTTGCCTCGAAAGAGGAGTCGTTTGCCTCGAAAGAGGAGTCGTTGGCTCGGAAAGAGGAGTCGTTTCCTCGGAAAGAGGAGTCATTTGCCTCGAAAGAGGAGTCGTTTGCCTCAGAAAGAGGAGTCGTTTGCCTCGAAAGAGGAGTCGTTGCCTCGGAAAGAGGAGTCGTTGCCTCAGAAAGAGGAGTCGTTCGCCTTGAAAGAGGAGTCGTTGCCTCGAAAAGAGGGGTCGTTGCCTCGGAAAGAGGAGTCGTTTGCCTCGAAAGAGGAGTCTTTAGGTGTTCTTATCGAGGGACGAACACCAGATGTTCTTGTCGAGAGACGAACACCAGATGTTCTTGTCGAGGGACGAACACCAGATGTTCTTGTCGAGGGACGAACACCAGATGTTCTTGTCGAGGGACGAACATCATTTGCCTGAAAGGAGTCGTTAGGTGTTCTTGTCGAGGGACGAACACCAGATGTTCTTGTCGAGGGACGAACACCATTTGCCTTTAAATAGGAGTCATTAGGTGTTCTTGTCAAGGGATGAACGCCAGATGTTCTTGTCGAGAGACGAACATCATTTGCCTTTATCAAGGGATAGGCGTCGTTTTAGGTGTTCTTGACGAGGGACGAACACCAGATGTTCTTGTCGAGGGACAAACATCATTTGCCTTTATCGAGGGATAGGCATCGTTTCAGGTGTTCTTTTCGAGGGACAAACACTAGATGTTCTTGTCGAGGGACGAACATCATTTGCCTTTATCGAGGGATAGGCGTCGTTTTAGGTGTTCTTGTCGAAGGACGAACACCAAATGTTCTTGTCGAGGGACGAACATCAGGTACCTTTATCGAGGGATGGGTACCAATTATAATCTTTTTTACATTGTGGGTTGAGTTTCAGTTGAGAGTACAGGGATGGGATGTTGTGAACTTCTCTGCACAATGTGACTCAATGTCTGTTTCCGCAGAAGAGTTTGGAATTGTGACTCAATGTCTGTCTCCACAGAAGAACAATGATCAGTATCTTACTAATGTTCTTTTGAAAATCAATTCCAAGCTTGGTGGATTAAATTCATCATTGTCATTCGAACAATCATCGTGATGTACCTTCAACTCAAATAGTTGTCAGAAATTGGAAAAACCACTTCCAATTTTAAACAAAAGCCGTCGGAATGCGGAGAACCCGTTTTCAACTAAAACAGTCGTCAGAAAATTGGAGAAACCACTTCCAATTGCAACCGGACGTCGAAGAAAGCGAAGAAGTCGTTTTCGTCAAAGATCAGCAAACCCTGAGGTAAGTATTCCTATCTCAGCGTCAATTGTTACTTTGATAGAAATTCGTGTGAAGCACAATTTATATCAAAGTGGGGGCAAACTGTTGACGCTTGATTTTTGCACCCAAAAAATAACTAAGGATTATGGAGCTCCAAGCTCGGAATTTCCAGAATTCCTATTCAGCTCTACTTTCCTCTTTTCCGAAATATTTTTCAATATTTTAATCCTTGTCGTATTTTAAAGAAATTCTCAAAGTTCCCCTTCCATTAACAAAAATATATGTTTTTCAGTGTGTTTTTATTTTTCAAGTTGCAAAAGAAAAATAATAAAAAAAAAGAAGAAAAAAAGGAGAAAAAAAATTTAAAAAGAATGATTTGTGGTTTTAATCTTAAAAATCAATTTTAAGATTAAAATGGCAAATGTTTATATTTTATTCTTGATTTCAATTTTTAATCGTAGTATGTTTTATATTCTTAATTTTAATTAATTTGAAAAATTAATTAGAAGGGTTTAATTGAGAAAATTTGGAGAAAACAAGAAAAAGGATTAAATTGAAAAGAATTAAAAGAAGTTAGGAAAATTGGAAAAGAAAAGAAGGGGAGGAAGGACTTAATTACAGACGGACCCAAAGTTCTAGGAGCCGAAGTTGAATTCTGGAAAATGCTGGGGAGGAAAGCGTGGATCTGGAAACTGAGGATCGAAACGACGTGTCGTTTCGACTGAATGGTGAAACGCGGAAGGAGAAGAAGCTGTTGTGTTTCGTCAAAACGCAGCAAACGACTTGTCGTTTTGACGATAGAAAAGCAAAAAAAAAATATAAAATCAAAACGGGGCGTTTTGATAATGGATGAACAGAAAGAAAACAGAACGAAACAGATCAAAGATGAAACCCTCGAAGCTAAATAGAAAGGGCTTCGACGAGAAACAGAAGAGAGAAAACGAAGGAAAGGGAAGAGAAACCTAACGAAAGTGAACAGAGATTTAACGAAAGGGAATCGATGATTCCCAGTTGAAATCGAAGGAAGAGAGAGAAGCAATCTTTGACTGAGACAGAAAGTGATCGAGACAGAAAGGAGAGAAGACAGGGAAAGAAAAGTGAAGACTGAAGAAAACGCGTCGAGGAGACGCTTCGACGACCGTAACCAGAAGGGGACATGGCCAGCTGAGAGCCACGGGTGATTTCCTTGAAAAGGAAATCACTGCAGTCAGGGGGAGGGGGATTTTCGAAGCAAAGAAAATCAGAGAGAGAGAGAAAAGCTTTCTGGAAATCGTAAGCATTCTGTCTTTCGTTTTAGGGATTTTTCATTCAATTTCTGTCTGTAAGTTGGGGGAAATTAGTGTAGGGTTTCTGGAATTGGGATTTCTTCTGTAATTGGGGATTAGGGTTTGAAAATTAGAATTAGGGATTCTTGTGTATTCGTTGGGATTTCAAAATCAAATGTTAGAAGGACATTGATGCTGTAAAGAAACAATTTGGATTCTGAATAAAAGCTGAGCAATTTTTCTAAGGTACTTTCTGATTTTAACTTCGGCTTTCTTAATTTTGTTCTTAATTCTGTTTGCTATGTTTGATTTCACCTGTGAACCGGATTGAGTTGGTTATTTAATTTTGTTGAATAGCTTCTGCTTCATCTTATTTTGATTTGAAAATAAATGAATTTGAGTTTGAGTTAGTGTTTTATTTATGGTTTAAAAAGTATCTGCCCTTGATCGTGCATGTGTTGTTCTGGAGCTCCTGGAACAAGAGTATTGGAAATCTTTGACAGTATCATGCCTTATGATTATTTGTTAAACTGTTTTTTTTATGTGATCATGCTGCTTTATGTGGGTGATTATTTCGCTTGGCTTGATCTGTTCTAATTATGTTGATGCCCTATTTCTGTTTGCTAAGTGATCCAAGTAGTCTTAGTTTAGTTGTTCTGCTTCTATTTTGTGTCTGCCTGTTTGTTCATAGCTACTGTTTTAGGATTAGATTCTTGCTGTTTCAGTCCTTGCTACTGCGTAGTGTCATGTTTCAAGATGCCATTCAAGTAGTTATTGCATGTTGCATTGTAATATATCATCAATGCCTTATCTCTGGATGTCAATGCCTGCATCTGCATCCTTGTCCTGCATGCTGTTTGCTATGCCTCATGGTGACTTGAAATCAGCAGAGGCTCCAGTGTCTGCCTTGCTGCTGCTCTGTTAAGGACCCAATGTTTGGTTGGTCCTTTGTTTCAAACTGCTCCTGTTCATTTGAGTCCCTTTGTTGGTGATGCATGTTACTTCTGATGGTAATGCAATATAAGAGTTGTCATTTCTGTTTAGGTTAGATCATGTATAAGCTGCTTTGGTTTCTGCTTCAGTTTCTGTCTTTGTTGAAAGCTAGGTTTCCCAGTTATGCCCTCTGTTCTGTCAATTATGATAACTGATATTTTGAATTCTGAGGTCTGGGTCTCACTGTTTCAATCAGTATGCATGCTGTTTGGATGAAATATCACATTTATACTTAGAGTTGCCACTGTAATATGCTGCTTAGGGTATCAATTGCAAGTCATTTTATGAAGTGCATGCTTATTGAAATCAGAGGTATTCCAAACTGTTGTCATGTTTAAATGCTTGTCTGGTTGCTGGATAGAGATCTGTTTGAACATGTCAATTGAGGTAGAAAATGCATGTAGTGAACCAAACAGAAGTGAAAACAGAATGTATGAACTGTTTTAAATAACATATAACTTGAACCAATTATGTAATTTGGTATTGTATAGGTGTCGTCTTGTAATTCCCCTTGAAATCCATGGTTTGTGTGGCAGATTGTTATTTGTTTAGTGGTCAAATTTGCATGAGGCAATGTGAGAGGTGAATTCTGGAACAAAATGCATATAGGGGGCAGGATGGTAATTTAATTTCATTGAAATTGGAGGATCAAAATGGAATTTTTGCATGATTTGTTTTATGTTGATGTGTCTGTATGTTTTGTCAATTATTTGGTCATTTTGGCATGAATGTGGGGTTGTTTTCTAAATTTTGAAAAATAAGGGTCAAAATGTAATTTTCAAAAGTTAAGGATCAAAACGGTAATTTTACAACTTTGAGCCAAAATGGTAATTTGGCATGCTTTATATGTTTATAACCTATCTTGGTGTTGTTTTTGTAATAAAAATAACTTTTGGGGTTGTTTTGTAATTTTGCAAAATATGGAGGACTAAAATGTAATTTTTCATATTTTGCATCCAAATTCTTAAATTGACATGTTTTATATGTTTTGTATGGTGATATGTGTTATTTGAATGTTTTATGTGCTGAATGGAAATTTTCCCTCCCGGGGGACCTGCTTGTAATTTTTATAAAGTTTGAGGACTAAATTGTAATTTTTCATACTTTGCCTTTAATTGTTAATTTTAGGCGCCGGGTTTTAATTCAGAGATTAAACCGGGTAGAATGTAAATTTTAGGAACCGTATTGTAATTATTTTCTCTGGAAATCGGAGAAAGAATATTTTAGACTAAGAGCTGTTTAATTTCCGCTATTTAATTTCCGCAATTTACCGCTTTCTGTTTTGTGATCTTACAAACGACACAATCACCGTTTAGGAACATTGTTAGTTGTTTTTCATAAATAATTGTCTTAACTTTTAATTGTCGGAAAACTAAAATTGGTTTCAGAGGCCGGTAAATCCGGGCGTTAGTCGAAATGAAATTTCGGCTAACGTACCCTACCCGCTTACCTTGAATTTCTGGTTCAGCCTTGCTTTATCCAAAATTAAAAAACGGAATCAAACTTTTTGGTTTTTTTCTAAAACCAGTTCCCGAAATGGGCAGCGACTCAAAATAAATTTTTAAGACCAACTAGTTCGGCACCGCATCACCAAAAATGATTTATCGCCTGTTTTCCTAAATCGAAAATAATTTTTTGTAACCTTTCTCGGCTTCCCGAAATAAGCCGGGGAGGGCCGACCTGTTGGCAGTAAAAACCGGGCCGTCAACAGCGGCCAAGGCTGCCTCCAGAGGGCGGCCTGAGCTGCCTCCAGAGGGCGGCTAGGGCTGCCTCCAGAGGGCGGCCTGGGCTGCCTCCAGAGGGTAGCCAGGGGCGCCTTCCTTGGGTGGCCAGGGTTGCCTTCCTTCCGCAACTCGCGCGTTTTTTATTTTGGAGCCTTTTCGGGACATTCCGGGACTCCGATGGCTATTCCGAGGGCATTTTTGTGACCCTCGTAAAATCTCGGACATTTCAAGTACTATGAAGGCATACTTCCGGTGCTGTTTTACGAAAATGTCCGTTCCGGCTCGACTGTTCGCGGTCTAGGGAAATTCATTTTCCGGGCCTTAAAATTCGAGTATTCACAGGTTCTTTCTTAATCTTTCCCCTTTAACAAAACAAATTAAGTGGCGACTCTACATACACACATACATATCACCCCGAGTGAACATCCCTAGCCAACCGACTCCCTTGCGGATCGGCTCGGCGACTCGGAAGGGGTCCCGCTCCTCTGGTAAGGGTTCACAAAAACACTGCCATTTTATCTCCTCAATTCCAGCCCATATCTAATCTTGAATTGAACCCATTTGGATTCGATTCATCCTAATTTTACTAATTGATAGCACTCTAGTCGCGCCACTATAAATTAGGCGGTTATGCTGAAAAATACCAGCAAGTTCCGATGTTCATATTTGGACACTTACGAGTCCTGACAACTCCACTATTTATATTATATTTTCAATTAAATTTCTAAAATGTTCGTATATATAAATTCTTAGCGGGTAAATAATTACTTATTTACTGCGCCAACATTAATTTACCAAGTTAATACTTTTGCAATTAAACCATAAAGATGCATTATGCCTATAATGATGATATGTATGACATATGATTTTGGTTGAAAATGTCACAACTCTCCCCTCCTTTAAGAAATTTGACCACAAAATTCAATACTTGTGCCATAAAACAATTGGGTATACTTTGGCCTCATGCGTTCCTTTATTTCCCAAGTAACATCTCCTTTAGAGTGATGTATCCACAATACCTTTACTACTAAAATCACTATGTTTCTCAGTTGTTTAGTTTTATGTTTGATGATTTCCACTGTTTTCTTCAACATAACTCAGATGTTAGCTATATCTAATGATTAATCATGTATCGCATGGGTAAAATCTATTCTGTAACTTCAAAGCATATTCATGTGGAAAATGTTATGAGTTTGTGTCGATTCTAGGAATAGGATTAATCTATATGCCAATGTTCAATTTTTCGTGAATAATTTCATATAGGCTAATATACCTCGGTCCAAATTTGTTTTTATGACCCAAAATAACTATACCAGGTGACACACATAGAAATACATTCCCTTTTAGTTTCCTTATTGTTACTACTTTATTTTCTTTGTTCATGTACATTTAATTATTTCACATAGTGATTCAAAGCGTAACAATTCTAAATAAAACTTCATTGAACTATATAGGTTACGTATACACTTGAGGTTAAATGACTAGATGTCGTTTTTTTGTCCTTGTACAATATAACTTATTATCTTGGTCTCACATGTTATTAGTTATCATGATCTTGACCTTAAATAATATAGTAGTAGGGTGACCTATCAGACCTTCATTCATATATATATATATATATATATATATATATATATATATATATATATATATATATATATATATATAAGTTACACTTAATTAATCTAAATCAAAATTCTACTCTATTAATCTAAGTGTTGTTTTGTATTGCTCTGTGCATTCCTCCTACAGTTTATTTTTTCACAAAACTGACATGTCATGTCGTTGTGCTTCGTCGGTGGCTTAGGCATGACAACATATTTCGATCTCGAATTTTTTTTGTTTTCTCCCTGTTATTAGCGTTTGATCCGTTTCTTTTCGAAATGTTAAAAAAAATGAAACCCAAAACTGTTATCAATTCTTGGAAATTAGGGTTCTTTCCTCTTGTTTTGACAAAAGCTACTTCTGCCTATCAGATGTCACTGCTTCTGCTCTGATTTTTGTTTATAAAATTGTAGTTTTGCTTTTGAATCCCATGTATTATTTAGACTAATTATGGGTATTCTGTATTTAGTTAGAGTAATTAAACTTACGGTATAAGATGGTCCTTATTTAGTTTAAGGGCAATTAAGTTAATATTTTAATACGAATATTCAGTTTTACCATTATTTGTGTTACTTTTCTCATCTCATAGTTCCATCCTTCTTCTTCACAAACAACACTGGTGCACCCCAAGGTGACACACTAGGTCGGATGAAACCTTTATCAAACAATTCCTGCAATTGCTTCTTCAACTCCTGTAGTTCCAGTGGTGCCATTCTGTAAGGTGTAACAGAATAAGGAGCCGTACCCCTCAATGGTCATGTCAACCTCTCTCTTTGGTGGCAAACCCGATAACTCTTCTGGAAAGACATCCTGAAATTCTCTGACCACTGAGATGTCTTCCACACTACTGTGCTGTTCTCTGGTATCGATGACATGTGCTAAATAGGCTTCACAGCCTCTCTGAATCAAGCTAAACACTATCACCGCTGAAATCAAACATCCCGGCACTGCCTGTCGTTCCCTGCAGAAAACAACCATTGTCAGCCCGGGTGGCTCAAAAACAACTTCCTTGGCATAGCAATCGACCTTAGCTCGATGCCTTGCCAACCAATCCATACCCAATATGATATCAAAATCATAAAAGGGTAGTAAAATTAAATCTGCTGGTAAAATCTGGTCCCCGATAAAAATCTCACCCTGAGGGTATAAGTGTTTCACTCTCTCAACTTCCCCCAAAGGTGTATGTACGGTCAGGTCATAAGTTAGGTGTTTAGGTTCTCTCAGTGTTTGGGTAGATAAATGAGATTATATAAATGAATGCGAGGACCCAGGATCAATCAATGCATAAGCAATAAAATTAGGTTTAATGAACGAAACTTTACCAGCAATCACTTCCGGAGCCGCAAGAGCCTCGTCTCGCGTCACAGCATAAATCCGAGCCTGCGCCGGTGCCTGTGATGCAGTCCATTGAACACTACCTCTGCCAGCGCCACCCCCAGCTGGAGTGAACGATCCTCTACCCTGGCCTCTGCCTCTACCAAAACTTGACCCGGCCCCTCTAGCACGGGTAATCTGAACTGATGGCTCTCAAGGTGCCTGAGCCAACTCCTGTCTCCTGGGACAATTATTAACATAATGTCCCTGCTCACCACAGACGAAACAAGCTCCAGTAAGCCGTCGACATTCCCCCCAGTGGGGTCTGCCGCAACGAGTACAGTGTGGTGGTGGCTGTGCCTGTATCTGCACCTGTCCTCCGCCAGGGATACTCTGGTGGGTAGAACCACCCTTCTGGTACCCAGCCTGTAATCCACCAGCAAACCTCTGAAATCGGCTCTGAGAACCCGATGAAGTAAACGGCCTCTAAGCCTGATCGACCGAGTTAAGCTGGGAGAGGTAACCACTTTTACCTTGGATAGTGGCTATATAGCTTTTGAGCCTGATCGACCGAGTTAAGCTGGGAGAGGTAACCACTTTTACCTTGAATAGTGGTGTATTGATGCTAAATCACAGGTTATGTGTTCCGCATGTGGACGGACTGCGGGAGGAGATTTTGGATGAAGCGCATAATGCAGTGTATATTATGCATCCGGGAGCCACAAAGATGTACCAGTCAGTTAAAACTCATTATTGGTGGCCCAGGATGAAGAGAGATGTGGCCGAGTTTGTGGCCAGATGCCTGATTTGACAGCAGATCAAGGCTGAGCACCAGGCTCCAACAGGTAAATTGCAGCCATTACCTATACCTGTCTGGAAATGGGAAAGAATTACAATGGATTTTGTCACAGCTTTGCCAAAAACGCATCTGTTGACGCTCGATTTTTGCCCCCCTAAAAATAACCGATGATGATCAATGCTCCACGATCGAAATATCCAGAATCCCTCTCGATCCAATCTGTTGTTCCTCAAAATTTCAAAGAATTTAATCTCTCATGTATTTTTAAGAAAATTCTTAAAGTCTCCTCCTATTTTCTTCTCACAAAAAAAAAGGATTTAATCAAACAATTTTTAAAATACCAATTTAAAAATATATGAAAAATAAAATATTTCAAGATTATTTTATTTTCTCCTTGTGTTATCAAGTTTAATTTATTTTGGTGGTCAATTTTAAATTTTAGTGAGGTTAGAAATTAAGAATTGATTAAAAATTGGATTGATTTTGGAGAAATAGGTAGAATTGGGCGAAATGGAAAG
>CANUEY010045319.1:0-10320 GCA_948099555.1 Croton setiger
GATTGAAGCTTGAATATCAATTTCCTATTTCTCTCTTTCTCTCTCACTTTTCTCTTTCTTTTTCCCTTTTCTTACGTTTTTCTCTTTCCTCTAAGCATTCCAGTAACCAAAACTCCCTTTTCCACCTCTTCCCTTAACCTCCAGACAAGACAAAACTCTAATCGAGCCAGCAACTGCTTATTCCACACTTTACACAACTTATCCTTTTAACTTAAGCTTAACATATAAGTCAACATTCTCTCACCTTTTCTTTCCATTTCTCTTAAATTTCAGCCCTCAAATCATTCCAGCACCAGCTTAAAAATTGTTTTCGGTGTCAAAATAAAAAGCATAACACGTGTATGAAATTTCATAAAAATCGAAACCCGAAAATTTGTCGCGGTTCGATCGGTGCCCTAAACCGAACTAAAACCTCGACGATTTTCACGGAACCGTAACCGTACGACGTCGTCATATAATTTTGGTTCCAAAACTCTTTAAATCATGTATGAAAACATATAAAATCATCTCAAATTCATTTACTTTAAAATATTGCGCGTTTTCGATATTTTTCGATCGCGCGAGCCAAAAACCCTAATTGGCTCCGTTTATGTCTTTTGACAATAAACGAACTTAAAACCACTTTTGTTTAACATTTTTAACTCATTTATAATCATTTCCCATTTCATATATTTCATGTAAATTTCATATATCATGTCATACTATGATGCATTTAAATAAAAATGAATAAAATGCGTGTAATGATGTCAAAAAGACGTATGCTTTTGGTTAGGGTTGTCACAACTCTCCTCTCCTTAAGAATTTTGTCCCCAAAATTCCACATCTGTACTCTGTAATAACTCTGGATACCTCTGTCGCATCCGTTCCTCTGTTTCCCAAGTGGCTTCACCCTGAGAATGGTGCTTCCATAGCACCTTAACCATAGGAATATCTTTATTTCTCAGCTGTTTCACCCCAAATTCCAGTATCCTCACTGGTTCCTCTGTGTAGGTTAATTTCTCTGCCACCTCAAATGTCTGCTCATTTATCACGTGAGTAGGATCTGACCTGTATCTCCGAAGCATACTCACGTGAAAAACGTTGTGAATCTGCGCCAACTCTGCTGGTAAAGCTAATCTGTAAGCTAAAGGACCAACTCTCTCTGTGATTTGATATGGACCAATGTACCTTGGCCTCAATTTTCCTTTCTAGCCAAACTTGATGATGCCTTTGGGCGAAACTCTAAGGAAAACCCTGTCTCCAATACTGTACTCCATATCTATGCGGTGTTGGTCCGAATAACTCTTCTGTTTATCTTGCGCTGCCTTTAACTTTGACTTTACCACACCGACTTTGTCAACTGTCTCTTGAACTAGCTCTGGACCCTCAAGTGTTCTCAACCCCTCTTCGTCCCAACAGATAGGACTTCTGCACTTTCGGCCATAAAGTGCCTCATAGGGTGCCATACCGATGCAGCTGTGATACTGGTTGTAGGCAAATTCCATCTCTAAATAATATTTAAATCTCTAATTTCACACTTTAAACAGCCTCAAAATAAATTTCTGACGTCAAAAACAGATTCAGGACGTCGAAATTTGGCTGGTAGGGCTAAATTATAATTTATAAAAGTCTTTAAGTCAAAAATATAAGCATTTATAAATTCAGGGGCCAATTTGTAATTAAAAATAATTGCAAAATCACCCAAAAGGACTTAATTGAAATGCGGTAGAAAGTTCAGGGGTCAAAACGTGATTTACCGAAAATACAGGTGTTGGGCGCGTGTTTTGGCTCAAAACGCTGCCAAGGACGCCTTTTAGGACGCGGACCACTTATTCAAAACGCAGCCGGTTGCTACCGTTTTGAACACGCCTTCAGTGACCAAAACGCAGACACTCCCTACGTTTCACTCTTCTTCAATCTCCAGCAGCCTAACTCTCACCCAGAATTCCTGCCTCTCGAGCCTACTTCCCGGCAACCGTACGTTCACCTCCGGCCACCTTCCAGCAAGCTAAACCTATCAATCTCTTCCCCTGCACACCCTCTATCAATTCATCGGAGCAAAATCTCCAAAAGCTTTCTAGATTGAAAGATAAAATTGCATAAAGTTGGCTTCCCACACTGATTTTTACCCAGAACCAGAAATTGCCTATTTTTCTCTCAACTTCCGACGATTGTTACGACCAACTCCGGCCGTTTTCCGGCAATCTAAAACCACAAAGTTCTTCTCTTACACACCCTCTACAAACCTATCAAAGCCAAATTCCCCCATGCACCACAGATTGGGAGATAAAATAGCCTAAACTACCCTTTGTGTAACTGCCCAAAAACCCAAAAATTGCACCAGAAATTTTTTTTCTTTCTCTCTTCGAAAACCAGCCTTCCTCTACCCTTTCTAACACTTCTAATCAATCACAAAACATCCCAAGAACACATTAAACACGAAAGATTAAAGCTTGAATATCAATTTCCTATTTCTCTCTTTCTCTCTTTCTCTCTCACTTTTCTCTTTCTTTTTCCCTTTTCTTACATTTTTCTCTTTCCTCTAAGCATTCCAGTAACCAAAACTCCTTATTCCACCTCTTCCCTTAACCTCCAGACAAGCCAAAACTCTAATCCAGCCAGCAGCTGCTTATTCCACACCTTACACAAACTTATCCTTTTAATTTAAGCTTAACATATAAGTCAACATTCTCTCACCTTTTCTTTCCATTTCTCTTAAATTTCAGCCCTCAAATCATTCCAGCACCAGCTTAATAATTTTTTTCGGTGTCAAAATAAATAGCATAACACGTGTATGAAATTTCATAAAAATCGGAACCCAAAAATTTGTCGCGGTTCGATCGGTGCCCTAAACCGAACCGAAACCTCGACGATTTTCACGGAATCGTAACCGTACGACATCGTCATATAATTTTGGTCCCAAAACTCTTTAAATCATGTGTAAAAACATATAAAATCATCTCACATTCATTTACTTTAAAATATTGCATGTTTCGATATTTTTCGATCGCGCGAGCAAAAACCCTAATTGGCTCCGTTTATGTCTTTCAACAATAAAAGAACTTAAAACCACTTTTGTTTAACATTTTTAACTCATTTATAATCATTTCCCATTTCATATATTGCATGTAAATTTCATATATCATGTCATACTATGATGCATTTAAATAAAAATGCATAAAATGCATGTAATGGCGTCAAAAAGACGTATGCTTTTGGTCAGGGTTATCACAATTCCAGCCCTCATTTCCAGCCAGTACACATCCTAATTCAAGTTCCCAAAAGGTCCAGCAACTGCTTGGCATAATACTAAATCCAAACATATCAAATTTTCCACTTTTTACTTTACTTAAACTTAAAGTATCCTTTTATACTTCCATTCTCATTCTTCCTTTCAAAACCAACCCATTACAAATGCCAAAACCTACTTAAAAATTTTTTGTATTTTAAAAATAAATAGTATAACACATGTATGAAATTTCGTAAAAATCGGAATCCGAAAATTTGCCGCGGTTCGATCAGTGCCCTAAACTGAGCCGAAACCTCGACGATTTTCACGGAACCGAAACCGTACGACATTGTCGTAAAATCATGGTCCCAAAACTCTTTAAATCACTTTCTTAAACATATAAAATCATATCAAAATCATATGGTTCATATTTTACGCTATTTCGGCATTTTCCGATCGCGCGGGTCCAAAAACCCTAATTAGCTCCGTTGTGTCTTTCGACGATAAACGAGCCTATAACATAGCTTATAACTCTTATTCAAATCATATATTATCATATTCAAAACATATCCAAATCATTTACTTTAAAAATATTGCGCGTTTCCGACATTTTTCGGTCGCGCGAGCCAAAACCCTAATTGGCTCCGTTTATGTCTTTTGACGATAAACGAACTTAAAACATATTTTGTTCAACATCTCTAATTCATATATTTCCATTTCCAAATCATTTAATTCATCTTCATGTCATATGTCATATCAACTATAATGCATTTTAATCAAAAATGCACAAAATGCATGTAATGACGTCAAAATGACATAGGACTTAGGTCGAGGGTGTCACAAGGAGTACCTTAGATTAAGCTCCAATTAGCTTCACAAATTCCAGAGTTCTTTGCAACTTTCCCAGCTCAGTTTTTAGGAGAAACAAAAATGACTACAGCAACAGAAAAATTGAAGCACAATTTTGATTCTTAATCTCAAATCGATTTAGAGTTAAGAATCCAACTACTTTTTACAGAAATCAAATTAAATAACACTCAATTTCTTACTCAAATTTCAATTTCCAGAAAACTCTTACTTCTGTCCTCAGTTCTCAGCCAATGCTCTTCTTGAAAAATTCTCTCAACCCAACTTCAGACTCTTCCACTCCTCTCTCTCTCCCCTTCTGCTTCGATGGCTTTCTGCCTTTTATAAACCTCTTCTTTTGCTTCGTCTGGTACTCTCACCTTCGCGCACCTTCAGCTGTCCCTCCTCTTTCTTTTTTGCTACCTTTTTCTATTATGCTTCAGCCTCCTCTCTCTTTCCCTCTCGCTCTCTTTCTTTTCTATAATCTTCAATTTCGTTTCTGCTCCTTCAAACTCCTTTCTTTCTATTTGCTTTCAATTTCACCTTTGATTTCATGAATCCCTAATTCTATTTCTTCCTCTTTCTGATTTCGTTTCATCTGTTGAACGTAGGTTACTATTGCGTTTCTAGATTTGCTGTTGCGTTTTAGTGTGAAACGCAACGTTTCGCGCCAAAACGCGACACTTTATTTGTTGTCCATTCTCAGGCCAAAACGACGTCGTATTACCCTAAAACACTGCGTTTTGCCCTCTAAATTCCAGCTCCACCCTACCAACTTCCGGAATACTGTTTTTACCCCTCTTTTCTTCCCTCTTTCACTTATGCCCCTCCTCTTTCTTTCAATTCTTCCTTTTTCTTTTATTCTTCTTCAATTTCATCCTTTTCTTATTTTTTTTTTCTCCAAATTCCTTATTAAATTCTCTTCTTCTTCTTTTTTTTTAAATAAAAATTAGAACAAAATTAAATTTTATATTTTTTTAACATTATATATTTTTTTAAATTGAAAATAAAAATAAAACAAAAGAAAAATTAAAATTTAACAAAATGATAATTAAACTAAACTTAAAATCAAAATTAAATTTTTCATTTCTCTTTTTTTTAAAAAAAACTCAAAAATTTGAAATTAAAATAGAACACTCAATTATATTAAAAAGAGAATTTTAAAAAGAATTTTTGAGGTTGAAAACATTAAAAATATTTTGAAACAGAAAAGAGCTGAGCGGCTTCGGAATTCTGGAAATCTTTTCGACCTTAGGCGTTATCATCATTAGTTATATTTTTGGGGCAAAAACTAAGTATCAATATCTACCTATGGACAGCTACTACCGAGTGATATGGAATTCAGACAATGATGATAATATTGGGACATAGCAGTCCCAATATATCAGCCTTAGGAGTCACGTTAGATAGTTGTTCCCCATCCTTTAGGTTCTTACTTTAACCTTGTGGAACGTGCCATTAAAGCACCATACAATACCGTAAATAAAAAAGATATTTAATTATGATGTATTTTAGCATGATGTGCTGACACGAGGATTTCAGTTGTGTAAATTGTATGAGTAATCATAGGAACAACTGAGTAAGTTTATGAATGACCACATTTATATGCTTGCAATGTAATCTTATGATCTGTTTACAAAATTTAAAAAGAACTAAATTTGTATGTAAAATTCATATTTGCTAAGTGTTAACATGAAAACATGAAATGCATGTCATCCAGGAGGCGATATGTAAAATCATACATGTGTGCTTATTTATTTTATTTTACTATATAGAAAGTACCCACTGGCATTTTAATGCTCAACGAGTTACATGACTAACTTACAGGTTATTAGCACAATAAGAGCTAGTTTGAGTCATTAGCTGCAGCAGTTTATCAAGAAATGGATAGACATATATAGAATTTATATCAATCATAACGTATATAGTAGAGTGTTTAGCAGTCCATTAATGTTTGGCCACAATTTTGTATAAATGTAAATTCAAACAGTTATGTAAAGATTTTGCTTTCAACATGTATCGATTAAATTAGCAGACAATCATCCAGTTGTGTGACACTTCGTCTCGTTTCTGTACCGGATTGGGAAGGGGAATTGCAAATTTATATACTTATTATTTGTTTACACAACGATTTACATACTTATTTGTTTGGCCAAAAATAAAATTTATATACTATTAGGTATGTAAAAATCAATTTACATTCTGTAGGTTATGTAAAAATTAATTTATATTCTATAGGTTATATAAAAATAAATTTATATACAAATTTACACACTGATGGGTATGTAAAAATTAATGTACATACTCATCAGTATATAAATATACCAAACACCAGCACAAATAAGTTTAATCCATTTCTTAGTTGAGAAAATAAATTTATTGCAAAAGAAAGAATGTGTAACATGAAGAGCAAAATATACTCCAAACTCAGTAATAGACAAGATTTATGATAACAGTATTTTAAAAGAATGTAAAAGCAAAATCAACTTTTTTGAATCATATTGGGCAATACTTGTCTCTAGTAGAAGTGTTTATTTTGCAGATATTAATACTTCTATTCATCTATAAACTCCAAAATGTGCAAGAATTTACATGAGACGTTCGTAACAAAATAAGAAAAAGGTGATTTGAAAATAACGAGATTCATATCAACTCAAATTAAATTTTTTTTAGTACACCAGCAAATCTTAGAGAAGTCGAGGAGTTCAATATTGATGGTAGGTTATAAAGCACAAGATCTTCGATTGTAGAATTTTTGATCTAAAATGACCGATGATGACATCTAAACCACCATTGTCGCTAGTTTTGCAAGTGGAAATCAGTGGTAGAACCCGGCATCTATGATTTTCCAACGAGCGCGATGAAGATTCAATGGATTTCTCTCTTGTGATTGACCTACTTTTAAATCTAAGCAACACGACTACGATTCACATCTATGGAAAAAATTCTAATATCAAACAAAGAAGGTTATAATAATGGGTATCAATGTTGTAAATTTAGTGATTTAGATCGTAAATTTTGAAAACGTAGTAAAATCGCAGGTGGGATGTAAATCATGCTAAATTGAAGTGAAATCATACAAAATCAGTAAAATTAGACGGATTTTACCGAGTTTTTTAAAAAAACCAAACCGTTGGGTTTAATTCTAAAAAGAAATACCCAAATTCAATTTGCAGCAAATGGACCTAACGCAACATCAAACTGCAAAACCCCTTATTTCGCAAATTAAAATTGTGATAACACTCTAGTTTCGCAATCTAAAATTGCAAAACTATAGTTAATCAGACATTAGCATATGATTAATTTACGTTAATCATGTCATTAGCGTTAAAAGTCAACGGGAGAGAGACATGTGGCAAAATTAATTGTCACGTGTGCATATGAAGCTTAGGTTTCGCAAGTTTCACTTGCGAAAATAAGGGTCCACGTGGCAGCGTGCGACAGTTTCGCATATTCCATTTGCGAAACTACCCCTTTAGTAAGCGCTTGACACGTGGCGAGGGGCATCATTTCTGCAAGTTTAACTAGTGTATCTAGTCTTTCACATGCATAAATTGCGAAACTGTTCTTTCACAAATTACTAGAAGTTCTCTCGCGGAAAATCACAAAATTCCAAAAAAAAAAATTCTTGCGAATTAAGAGGCTTGTGGTGAGTGGAGACTAATTTCAACAATGTCAGAGTCATATTAAACATTTAAGGCAGATATATGTACCATTTACCGTGTCTATTTTTATTTAGTTTGTTAATATTGAATTTTAAATATTCATAATGTAGAATATTAGGCACAAGAACAATAGTGTTATTTAAATTTTGCGATATAAAATATTAAATAAATATGATAAGAATTAAATTTTAAATTTAAATTAATATTATTAAATTTAATTTAATAAAAATTAAATTTGTTCGGTATTTTTTTTATAAGTAAGAGTATATAACCGTTGCAATATTAGAAATGTATGTATAAATTTATTGCGATATTATTAATAATAATGAAAATTAATAATATTTTAAAAAATTAATTTAATACTATTAAATTAATATTTAATAATTTATTAGCCATATCAAATGAATTTAATACAAAATATAAATTATTAATATTAATTTAATATATAAAAATAAAAATTTTAATTATTATTATTATTATTATTAAGTTTTGAAATTAATAATATCTTAAAAAATTAATATTATAAAGGGGTAATTTTTTTAAGGTCCTTGAGGTTTTGCCTAATGTACTCTGGGGTCCCTCTATTTTGGAAATTGTATCATCGGGTCTCTCACGTTTCAAATAATAGACTCTCAGGTCCTTCCGTCCACTTTGACCGTTAGTCAGCCGTAAAAGTCAAAGGATTTGCATTTAAATTTTCGAAATCCCAAAAATACCCTCCATTATGTATTTAAGAACAGAATGACAGTTATTGAGAAAGAAGAAGAACGTTAACAAAATACCCAAAATCATCTCTTTCTTATTATTCTTCTCTCGTCTGTCTTCCTCAATCTGAGCCACGGCTAGGGTTCAATGTCGGTCTGTTCAAATGCAGAAGGTGGCTTAGGCGTGCGGTTGCGTGGAAAATAATGCAGCATCTGTGGGAAGCCCGCTATAATTAGGGTTTCATAGTCGGCCAGAAATCCTAACAGGCTTTATTTTGTTGTCCTGAAGATGGGTGCCAGGGTTGGCTTGGGTGGTGCCTGGATGCAGAAAATGTGAGGATGAGAGGCGGTTTCCAAGAAATGAGGAATGAAGGTGGTTTAGCAATGGAGGTGGAAGTAAGTAGAGAAGAGTGGAGGAAGATGGTAATGGAGATGGCAGCAATTAAGACAGATTTAGGGTTCCTGAAAAACTGTATCTGGATGTGTTTATGTGTATGTTTGGTTATTTTAATTGTATTAGTGTTTGTAATTGGGAAGATAATGTAATTGACAATTCTCCATTAATGAAAAGAATCCTTTATCCAGAATTTGTGTATATTGTTGTCCATTGATGAAAAACAGTGTGTTATCAATAATGTGCAAAGTTGTTGTGCTGTTCTGGTTTATCCAGTCTCTACTGAGGAAATTTGTTTGCCTAAAACTTCCCAAAATGCCTCTTTGGTGTATGTTTGTAATGTTAGTTGAGGCTGGAATAGACTGAACTTGTATATGATGAATTTTTGAATGATCTGTGAGTAGAGCAATTTGAATGTTAGGGACCTAACAGCTTCATATATCAAAATACAGGGACCTTGGAGTATAATATTTATAAACTTAGGGACCCGAGAGTTTTCTTTAGTAAAAGTGAAGGACTTGAGAGTATAATATTTTGGCACAAAATTGGCATTAATGAAGCCAGAAAGTAGAGAAACCCAAACATGTGAACAAAATATGGACAATTCCAAATAGAAACACAAAAAAGAAATGCATTGCAAACAGTTTCACAGAACAATCACAACACATAATGGTGACTTAAGCATTGCATACCAAAAATTAACATTGTTCAAAATGACCAACATGTCTACACTTTCTACAAATATTACTACTAAATGTACAAATTTTTTAGCCTAATACAAAAATCTAATGTGTACATTTACATCTGATTTCCCTACACTTGGAGCAAGTCCAGCTAGCTTTCAACACTTTACAGCCTCTGCTGCAGATTATGATTGTGAAGGTGTTTGTGAACCAGCATCTGCAAGTCAAACAGCAAGTGGTTAAGAAATAAACTTGAACATATCAGACTTAAATATTGAAGAAATTTCCATACCTGGTGTTTTGGATGCCTTTGGACAAGTCCTCTTGTTGTGACCTCTCTCATTGCAAACCTTGCACTTGACAGTCCCAATTCTGAGTCTAGCCTTAGGCGCTTTTTGTTTCTCACCCTTGATCCTCTTCCTATCACCCTTTTTTGGCCTTCCTGGCAGCCTCTTTACTTCTGGTGGGAGTATTCTATCTGCCTCATTCTCTAGTGTCAAATCAACCATTGAAACTGGATGGATGATGTCACTGTATGTCTGGACCAGCATTTCTTTGCAGAAGTAGGGGTGCACATATTTTTCAAACTTTCCCCATTCTGTAACCTATTGCCAGGTGTTGCCGGCCCGATTCCGGACTTTCCGATTTATTGAAAAAACCGAAGAGATAGAAACATTTGATTTAAAGTGAGGAAAACATTTTTTGGGTTGATTTGCCGAGCTAGTCGGTCTTAAAATCGGTTTGAGTTGCCACCCATTCGGGAACCGGTTTTATTTGAAAAAAAAAAAAAAAACCCAAATTTTACTTAAGAAAATTTGAC
>CANUEY010045333.1:0-17443 GCA_948099555.1 Croton setiger
AATCCCATTATAATTAAAAATTGACCACCAAAATATTTTAATTTTGATAAAATAAGGAGAAAATAAAATAATTTTAGAAATATTTTATTTTTCATGCGTACTTTGGAAATTGGTAATTTAAAAGGAAATAACATAATTAAATCCCTTTTTGTGAGAAGAAAATAAGAAGAGATTTTAAAAATTTTCTTAAAAATATGTGAGAGTAAAAATCTTTTAAAAATTTTAAAAAAAACAACGAATCGGATCGAGGAGGATTCTGGATATCTCGAGCGTAGAGCATTGATCATCATCGGCTTTTTTTAGGGGCAAAAATCGAGCGTCAACACAATAGCAATAAACAGACAACCATGGTAATAGCAAACATGATCTCAAATCTTAATCAAACTTCTATAACATTTTAATCCTGCAGTATCATTCTAAAGTGATAAACCAAATATAAATCAACACAGAAAACATGCTTTGCAACCTAACCAACAACATGTCAAGACCAACATGAAATTTGACTCATAATGGATATTCCAAAGAATTCAAAATCTACCAACATCAATTAAACAGAAAGTATGAGATTAAAGACCTGACAAATCTTTCTACATGAGATTTAGAATGATTACAGATCCTAAAGAACCTTAATCCATTTCAAAACATTTTGCTTTAGCAATGAGCTAAACATAGATAACCTAAACTGAATAAAGTAAACCTGTAATTTTGAACTCAATCAGGTGTATTCCTCAAACAAGGGTCTGATATGCAAACGGGAATACAAAACAGAAAAATGCTTATCTAAAGAGAGACAGACATTAAACAAAACAGAAGCAATGTAGGAAAAATCTAGCCTCCAACAGCAGTATGAACCAAGAAGTCAGCAGAGGAATTAGGAATTAGGAAGATGAAATAGAAATTAAAAACAGTTCAGCAATACAGTAACAATGCATCCACTAACAGTATGAACCCAATTACCTAGAAGATTAACAAACAACATATTTTCCAGAATTGCAAAAAAAGAGAATAAACAAAACTGAAAACATAAAAAAACAGAAACAATCTCACACAAATCAATCAGGTTCCCATACAAATCCAGTCATATTATCGATTGAAAATAGTAAGATAAGATCTAGTAGTATCTCAGAACACTGCCAATTAGCTACAGTATGCTTCGAAATCCAGATTCTCTATGGCTCTCAAATTTCCAACTCTCAGAAATTGTGTTTACAGGAAAAGGAAAATCAAAACACCTTCGATTCTCAATTTCAAATTGATTTTTAAATCAGAATCGAGGTTAGCTTACAGAATTAAACTTGATTTCGAAAAGAAAAGCGAAAATCTATTTGGAAATAGCAGAATAGTTTTCTTCCTCGTTCCAGAAAAGTCCCCCTCCAGTCGAACGCCCTCGATCTCTTTATCCTCTTCGTACCCCTCTACCTTCGACCCGTCTTCCTCATCTGGACGTATCTCCTCCTTCCACGTAACTTTCTGTTACACTTTCTCTCTCTTTTCTGTTATGCCTTTCTTCTGCTATCGTTTCTATTTTGGCTTTGGTGTACTCGTCTTCCTCCTCGCCCTTCTCCTTCCTCTTCTTGCTTGTTGTCTTCCTCTTCTTGCTCCTTTGTGTTTCAGTTTGGAGAAACACTGTCTTCGATGGCTTCTTTCCAGTTCTATCTTTTTTATTTTTTTTATTATATTTTTTTTTGTTTTTGTTTTAGTTAAAACGACGCCGTTCCATCCCCTCTATTTTAATCTTGAATCGAACTCATTCTGGTTCGATTCATCCCGATCTCCTTTTTCTGTTTTCCACCCCTGCACTTCTCAGTATTTCTATTTTCACCCTCTCAACTTTCTTCCCCATTTTGATTACACCCTTCCTTCCCTTCTTTCTTTTCTAATTCGCCCCACAACTTTTATTCTTCCTCAGTTTTGTCATTTTCTTTAATTTTCTCTCATTTTCTCTCATTTCTTCATTAATATTATTTTTTCTCTAAAATCTAAAATTAAAACTTTATTTAAATATCATTTCTAAATCATATTTTAATTTTTTAAAATGGGAATTAAAGCAAAACAAAATTAAAAATTAAAATTAAATATTCATCAAAAAGGGAAATTAAATTAAAATTGGAATTTTTTCTTTCTTTTTTTTTCTTTGAAATCAAAAATTAAAAATAAAAAGACCTAAATATCTATTTTTGAAGAAAATGGAATTTTTGAAATTGAATTGAAAACATTTAAACATCTCGGGAAGGGAATAACTTAAAATATTCTGAGAATTGAGAAAATGAGAGCTGTTTTTGGAACTTCTAGAGATCTCATCGAGCTGTTGGCATATTTGTCATCATTGGTACTTCTTGGGGACAAAAATTAAGCGTCAACAAGAGGAGTTCTGAAAGATGAGTACCCATGTTAGGTTCTGTTTAACTTTATGCAATTATGATATTATTGCTTTGTTTATATGGCATAGTTGCACTTACTAAGTTAACAACTCATTAAATTGCCTTTACATGATCCCAGAATTCACTTGGAGCAACTGACAGCGTCAGTCCAGTCATCCTACCTCTGGGTCGGTCAGCCGAAGCTTAGGACCTCTCTCACTCGCATTTCATTATTATAATCATCTTTCATATAGATGTTGTTTGTTATATGATTTGTAATCTATTAATAATGCTCATGACTAAAAGAATATATATATTATAGTAAGTAAGGTATGACATGATATATGCATGATGAACATCATTGCATTATAATTAGGGGTGTTATATGTTTTGATATATGGTTGATATATGTAAAGCATGCTATGTTGACATAGGCCTATAGCATAGAGAATGACCAGTTAACCTGAGATATGGTAAAAGAGTAAAGTCATTGAATGCTGTTATATGTTTGATATGTATGTGGATTATGTTTTTGAGAATTAAACAAAGATAGCAACATATGACGTACGCAAAAAAAAATGGCATGTTTTGTTATGTAAGAGTATAAGTAGAGGTTGTTACAATTCATCTACAAAAGGGGCAGGAAATATAAAATTATCACCCACACTTAAAATGTCCAACTGTTTATATGTACCTAGTTTGTCTCACAAACTACTGTCCATAAGTCATATTAGTAAAGAATTAGGTTATGTTATACTAATGCACTTGACTTTTTGTATCTTACAGGATGCTCAAACAAGGAGGATAATTGGGCGTGGCACTAAGCACGGAGGTTTGTACTACGTGCATGAGATGGACAAAAAAGGTACCACTATACTTGCTCATGGGACTGTTGACTGACAAGTGTGGCTTGGCATCGAAGACTAGGACATCCATTTGCATGGTACCTCAGAATTCTGTTCCCCAAGTACTTTAAGACCAATAACCCTATGACTTGTGAGACATGTATCCTAGCTAAGAGTAATAGGCAAGTTTTTTCCGAAAAAACAATACTAGAATTAATCTACCTTTTGCTCTTATACATTCTTATATTTAGGGACTTGTTTCTATACCCAGCCATAATGGTTTTTTATATTTCCTTCTCTTTGTTGACGGTTACACAAGAATTACTTGGGGTTTATTTTTTAAAAAATAAATCAGAAGTATTTGACAAGTTTGCTATGTTTTATGCCCTTATTCAGACGCAGTTCCAAAAAAAAAAAAAAATCCGGATACTACGTTCAGATATATAATAACAAAGTTTTGGGTTAACAAAAGTAACAACAAAATTTATACATAAATTTATTGTAAAAATTGTTTACTTTAAGTATAATTTAATTAATGATGTACAATTAATATAATTGACTAAAAATATAAAAACTTCCATTTTTGCAAATATCATTATTTTTACAAAATTTCCTATTAAATTTATTGCTAAAAAGTAAAATATATTCTTATTATTGGATGAAAGAAGGTTAATATCCTAATTATAAAATATTAATATCTCATTCAAATTTTTTATAGAATATTCAAAATGCAAGTAAATGCAATAACTAATTTTTAGTAATAATAATTATATACTAAGATTTAGGGACAAAAATCGAAAAAAAAATTAGAAATTAATATAATTATATTTTATCAGATAAGAGAATGTTGATATTCTAATATTCTAATTATAATATTGATTTAATCATTTATTTTGTCAAAAATATGACTTTCTATTAATTATGTATAGTTATAGTTTGATACCATAGCTGATTATATTTAACTCATATCTAATTATTTTTTTAGTCATGATTGCTTACAATTTATGCAAATTAAACATTTTAATCATAAGACCTATTTGAAAGTAGGTTCTAAATATTTGGTAAAAAAAAAAACAATATTAGTCTGTCATATCTCCTTGATAGTTTATTTTCCCTCAACAAAGTAGTTGTAATAATGACAATTACAAAAGGAAATAACTAATTTTCGTGCTAATTTGTTTTCCTGTTTTCGCATATTTCAAATATATTTAAGATGATTAGAATACTAATTGATTATAACTGTAAACTCAAATCATTTATAATTTTTGTACAATTAAAATTTAGGAATGTAATTGGAAATAAAACCCACTTAATAAGGGTGACCAATTAATCATTGCGAGATAATTAATTTATTAATTCCGATCTTCAGAGCTTTAATAAGGGTCACCAATTAATTTTGTCAAACGTTGCTATGTTATGGGAAGTATAGAAACTCTATAAAGACATTAGGTTTTCACTCCTCCAACCTAAACACAATTGAGGCAATATAATTTTTTTAAAGAAATGTCATAGAGTGCATATGAGTATTCATCCCTATCCGCCGCGAAAATTAAACGGATTTGGTTCAGCGGATAACTATGATTAAAAAACCAAATCCTTAACGGGTAGTAAATTAAATACCAAATTAATATCAAATCCCTTTATATATTACCTTAACAGATTTTTAGTGAATTTGGTTAGACGGTTATCTATAAAAAACTGTTTCACTGTCATCCCTATCCAAGAATATACAAATTTTAGAAAGGTAATATAATATATATATTTTTTTCATTTTTCTTGTTAGCATCAGATTTTCTCAAAATTTTTAAATTATTTTCTTTTAACCAATTGCTTTAGAAATTGTTGAATGTTTAGAATGAGTTTCAGGATTTGAAACCAAATATAATGTGGAAAATATATTTCGTTCATTCTATTTATAATCGTAAATCACACATTAGTTTAAGAGTATGTTAACTTTTTTTGTGTAAGTATTTTTTTAATATATTTATTACTGTCTTATACGACGTTTATTATATAAAGGTAAAATTCTTTTATATTGGATGAAGAACATAATTTCATTAAGATGATATTACAATTAAAAAAATGTGAAACAAAAATTATATGCAATAATTATTTAATTTATGTTTTTATCTAATTCATCTTAATAGAAAATCAAATTATTTTAGATAAAATGTATAGGTAATAAGATCACGGATGTGATAAATTGTGTTTATGTAATTATGAGAATCTTATAGTTACGAGATCATGTATGTCATGTTGGCAAAAAAAATAATTAATAAATGGGCTTGATACTATATGATTGTAAATATTTTTAATAAAAGCCAAGCGAAAAATAAGTTCACTTTCTATGCTATTTTTCTATTCAAATGTCTACTAATAAAATGTAAACAAATGTCATTATAATAAAATAAATAAATTTGCTAAAGATTAATTATTATAGAAACCATAAAATAATTTATTATGTGAGAATGACATTATATATTGTGAGAGAGAATATCATTTCTTATTTGAGACACCTTCAAATTATGTTGCATATACATTTTTAGATAATGTGTCATAAAAAAATATATACAGGACTAAATAATTTAAATACTCTTAATTGTAAGAAATGAAATGAGATTAATTATAATAGAAGTTATCATAAATAATATTAATTAAAACAAAAATACTAATATTAAGAAAATATTAATTAAAAAAATATCAATGGGAAGTCATTTACTAATATTCTCAAAATTTACGCCATACAGTATTTGAATTAAAAGAAAAGAAAATACTTGAATTGATTGATATAGATCAAATATGTAATTATTTTCTAGAATGATATTACGCGCATAACGTGGGTATAAATTCTAGTAAACCATAATATGCAAATTTTTTTAAAAAAACATGGGCTAGTCCACCAAACCACGTGCTCCTACACTCCATAACAGAATGAAGTTGCTGAAAGGAAAAATATGATACTTCTAGAAATGACCCAAGCCCAAATATTGGAATCACATGTTCCACGAAAGTTTTGGCCTGAAGCCGTTGCAACGGCTGCTTACCTAATAAACCGGCTGTCCACAAAGATCTTAAACTTTAAAACTCCACTTGCTACCTTGGCTCAACTAACCCAGATTCCTTCTATTCTCTCTCTCTCTTCCACTTAGAATTTCTGGATGTACAGTCTATTTACATATTCCAAAAATTAATCGTAAAAAACTTGATGCCTGTGCTGTTAAATATGTGTTTGTAGGTTATGGGGCTCACAAAAAGGGTTATCGGTGTTTTGGTCCTGTTAAAAAATATATGTACACTATCATGGACCGTGACTCTGTGGAAACAGAATATTAATTTCAAACCCAATCTAATGGTCAAGGGGAGAATCCAACAAAGAAGGGCCCACTAAATTGGCTTATTAGTCCAAGTCAAACAGTCATTCCAAGCTTGTCGAGTTCGGTCCAAATAGAGCAAATAGATATTAAGTCTATCACAGGACATGGAGTATCAATTTCAGAATCAAACTCTTCCACAACCTCTCTACTAGACATTCTTGAGGTAAGTGCTTCCAATAGTACAGAACCTAATAATGATATTCCTGAGATAAGTACTTCCAATAGTACAGAACCTAATGATACTGCTAATAGTGAAATTAATGAGGTGTAGGACAGAACTGAAACACAAACCACCAGCTATGTATTACCTCCTAGGAGAAACTGGGGGTACCACCGTAGAGATATGAGCCAGAGTATGCACCATGAAGTTCTAGGAAGCCAATGGTGAATTTGATCATAGGAAATGTATCTAGAGGGGCAGAAGCATTTAATAATGCTATGTACTCAGAAGAAGTACCAAGAACTGTAAAAGAGGCATAACAAAGTAAAAAGTGGCAACAAGCA
Source organism: Croton setiger (assembly GCA_948099555.1). Taxonomy (NCBI): domain Eukaryota; kingdom Viridiplantae; phylum Streptophyta; class Magnoliopsida; order Malpighiales; family Euphorbiaceae; genus Croton; species Croton setiger. Next base: position 7,084 of record CANUEY010045333.1, read on the forward strand.
ATGAAGGCTGAGATGGAAGCACTGATTAAAAATAATACATGGGATAAATGTAAGCTGCCAGTGGACAAAAAGCCTGTGGGGCGTAAATTGGTATTTACTATCAAACATAGAGCTGGTGGTTCTATTGAACGATACAAAGCAAAGTTAGTTGCAAAAGGGTATACTCAAACCTACGGGATTGATTACTTTGAAACATTCTCACTAGTTGCAAAGATAAACACAATCAGAATACTCTTCTTAATAGCAGCCAACCTTGACTGGCCATTGCACTAACTTGATGTAAAAAATGCATTTTTGCATGGTGATCTCAAAGAAGAATTTTATATAGAAGCTCCTCTGGGGTTTTCAAAGGATTTCAAATCTAGAGAAGGATATCAGTTAAAAAGGGTCCTTTATGGGTTAAAACAATCTCCAAGAGCATGGTTTGGACGATTCACTAGAGTCATGAAAAAGTATGGATACAAATAGAGTAACTTTGGTCATACCTTGTTCCAAAAAAAGAAAAATAGCCTTGTTACTTGCCTGATAATCTATGTGGATGATATGATCATTACTGGAAATGATCATGATTAGATAATGACTCCTAAACAGCAACTCTTTAAAGAGTTTGAAATGAAACACCTAGGGAGATTGAATACTTCTTGGGAATAGAGGTGTAAAGATCTAAGTGAGGAATCTTTATCTCACAAAAAAAATATAATTTGGATATACTTACAGAACATGTTTGGTGGAATGTAAACCAGCGGAAACTCCACTTGAAGTTAACCATAGGTTAAAGATAGAGTAAGATGCCAAGAAAATTGATCGGAATAATATCAATTACTAGTTAGTTAGCTAATCTATTTGTCTCACACAAGGCCATATATAGGCTACGCAGTAGGGATTGTGAGTCAATTCATGCATAAACCACAAGAGCAACACATGGATGCTACCCTTAGGATTGTTCATTACTTGAAAGGCACACCAGGAAGAGTGGTGTTATTCCAGAAGCATAGGCACCTTGTTCCAAGGATATACAGATGTTAGTTAGGCTGGAATTCTTACAGACTGAAGGTTAACATCTAGATATTTCACTCTAATTGGAGGAAACTTAGTAACTTGGAAAAGTAAAAAACAAAAGGTGGTAGCTCTTTCAAGTGTAGAAGCTAAATTTAGGGGAGTGGCTAAAGGGCTGGCTGAGATACTTTGGCTACGGAAATTACTGGCAGAAATTGGATTTCCTATCAAAGGTGCGTGTCAGCTAAAATGCGATAACAAGATTGCGATCAGTATCTCTGAAAATCCGGTACAACATGATCGCACCAAGCATGTAGAAATAGACAGGCATTTCATCAAAGAGAAGCTAGATAGTGGGATCATAAGTCTTCCATTTATGAGATCAAAAGATTAGTTTGTGGACATTTTGACTAAAGCAGTACCAGCTCGAGTGCGGTTTTGTCCAAGCTGAGCATCTGTGATCCGACGACTCAACTTGAGAGGGAGTGAAAACAGAATCAACAAACTCCAATATTTTAGGGATTACAAAAATGTAAATCCCTGTGATCAAGGGATTAGAATAGATTTTTTAGTTAAAAATACATGTATAAAAGGGGATGTAACAGAGATGAATAATATATACAAAATAAAAAAATTAAAAAACAGAACTTTTAATTTACACTTACTTCTTTTTTTTTTTTAATTCTAATGCTTCTAAAAATCACAAATAATAATATTATCAACTAAAACATATTTCAAAAATTTAAAATATATCATTAAATATAACAAGAGTTTAAGAATGAAAAAAATCCAAAGAAAAATAGGAAACAATGGTTAAAGTACCAAATTCTCTTCCTTTTCTTCTTTTTTTTTCTTTCTAATCTACTCTTTATGTTTCTCCTTTGTCATCTCTCCTTGAGTTCCCATACAAAACTTTCAAAGTCAGATATGAGCACTATTTAATGACTTCTGACACTTAATTTTGAGTTTTACATAAATATCTTTAACTTTTGGAAAATTCACCTTTAGTTCTTCTTGAAGTCCTTGTTTGATCTTGTTGCCTTTCTTCCTTAATAAATCCTCATATATAACTCCAAATTTAATAATTCTTGTTCCAAATCAAACTAAATCTCTAAACATACATCATGTTAAATTTCAAGTTTTTTTAGTCACACAGAATACTTTGCAGCACTTTCCGTCTGATCTTTCTGCACTGTCAGTGGCAGCTTACACACTATCTAGTAATTCAATCATATCTCTGTCTGTATAACTCCTATTTGGGTAATTAAAATTTCTAAATTTAGCTAAGATATAAAGGAAGAACTTTATGTTTTGTACTTTTATAAACTAGATCATTTAGAGGTCTAATATCTGAGTTAAATTCCTAAATTCTGCACAAGACCTTTCTATAAATAAGTTATGTTTGAGTAAGCTTAACTCTTTACCTTTGTAAAATTTATTAAAACTAAATTTGATGGATATTTTTTACATATTAAGTTATAACCTTCATATTTTACTCTTCACCGAATAGGTCTAAAAATTTTTCAAAAATAGTTTAATACTGTTGAACTTTTGTTTGAATTATTTCTAACTCTTATTATTAACTCTAGGTATTTTTCTTTTTGAAAATTTAGTTATACTACTGTGTTTCTCTTTTATAGTAGAAAGTAAGATGTGGGATAGGTCATTTTACCATTATTATTTAGACAAATTTTGGGACCAGATTACGAAATTGACATCACTTTGTTTGAGGCAAAAATCAAAATTTCCAATTCTTGTTAATACCCTTAACAAAATCACATACCCATAATTCTACTTTCGTTATCAAACACTCTCTTTGCCTATAAAAAATAAAGTCCACTTGTCATTCTTATGTTCACGGTATAAACTCATTACGAATTTTACCAAATATTAATTATCATTTGTACCCTTATCATTAATGAAAAAAATATTGAAAATATTATTAGTTGAACTAATATAATAATATTTGATTGTAATTTTAAAAAATAAAAAATGTGGTTATATTTGTGTACGGAAAGAGGAAAGAGTAACAAAAGGATTATGACTCAGGAGGTACAAATTTATCAAGGATAACACTTGATTTTCGGACTTAAAGTTTGAAATTAATATATAGTTCTCCATCAAATCAAAGCCTAATTGGCAAGTTAAAATATGTCTCAATGACAATTTTCTCTTTCGATCTTATTATACTAATCATAAGTCAAAAACTATAGATAAGTCAAAAAACTTTAGGCTACCAAACTACCCCTAACATGAAGACTTCTATGAACCAACAACCCATTAAATACAACAGATTTGCATGTGGTTGTTATTGAAATACAACAAGAGTAGAAAAAGATGCTATTGCTAATAGAATAGCACCAAACCACCGCTACTAACTACTGAGCTCATGGGGAAGCTCAAAGTGGAGCTGCCACTATGATACCAGTCTCTAAATAAAAAGAGCAATTCATACTCCTTTTAATTATGCGTTGGCTATTTCTATTTATATTATTAATTAATGCTATGGCAAGTGGATCAGCACATACTATACTATATGATAAACAAATAAATAAAAAAATCACACTACTAGACATGTAAGTGAAAATATTTTAAATTATAAAATACTACTCTCTTCTTTTTATTTATTTTTTTAAATGTTCATTGCAAATAAAAATTTTGATAAAATTGTGATAGAAAAGAAAGTCTATTTTGCCTTGTTTGAAGAATATCTTTTTCTAAAGCTCATAGTGTCTATGGATAATTTTTATATTCAGGATAATTTTGTGAAGTTGATAATTTTAGAAGACTGTTTTTGAACTTGCAAGTAAATTCTTACATAATATAAAAGAGAATACAAAATTTGGAGAGGTATGTCTAAACTATTCTAACTACACATCCATTCCCTACTTTAAGTACTTAAATTTTAAATTAGTTAACTCTCATAGAATTGATTTTTAGATGCCAACTTTTTACTAAAATGATACAGCGCAGCGCAGGGGTAGAGTAGAGGGGAATGAGGCTGTTTTTAGCCTTTCTACTAAACTTAACGGTTTACACAAAATTAACAAAATGGCTATTTGGTATAAATGGATAAAAGAAGAGTATAATTAATTAAATAATGTAGGAGAGAAAATAATATATTTTTACGAAGCAGAGATATAATTATAATTCTGTTGTTATTTTAATAAATTAAAATTTAGTAGAAATTTATTTACAAATAAATTGTAATCTATTCATTTCAAAATGGGATAATATATATACTTTCATCTAGGGCGGTGCTGGACCGATTTTGGTAAGGGTTCCTGTCATTAATCCAAATCATAATAAAAAAAATGGTTTCTTAAAATTATGGAACCGGTATCGAACCGTTATAATCAAAAATCAGTGTCGGTTTCGAAAAAAGAGTCAAATTTTCAACCTTAAAAATTATAGGAAATTCTATTTTTTTAATAGGCATAAAAAAATTTTATTGCTCCAAATACTAGATAATTTTAAACCAAACTAAAATTAAGCATTAACCATTACTCTTTTGTTTTTTTTTACAAGAAACATAACCTTCTATATGTTTTCATTGTTTTCTATTTTACATCTTAAAAATGTATGAATAATTTGACTTGAAAAAATATACAAATGCATTTAAATTGCAAGTTATTTGTATTCAAACCTTTTATGAAGGAGTGACCTTTTAGCCTCTAGGCTCAATAGTTTTGAATGGAGGTTGAAAATTGAAGAGAGTGATGAGTATGGTGGTCACAACTTTAAAAATTTAACACAACTGAGAAAAGAATGTGGTGAGAGAGTTTAAATTTTGCATGAGAGAAAGAAATGGAGAGAAAGAGTCTATTTGGGCATTTTTAAGTTATGATATTGTTCAAAACCATGTAGTTTTAGATTTAAGGTTCGGTTATAGGTACAGTTCTGATTTTGATACGGTTCCAAAAATATCAATTTCTTTTCAGTTTCAGTACCAGTTTCTGATTCCGAGTTGATTTCGATAGATACCATGCCCAGCCCTACTTTGATCCTCTTACAAAATATGAAACGCCACAAAACTTCTCATGAAATGTGTTGGATTGCAAGTCACGTTATGCATTATGATGCTCCAATCTTCCTCAAAATAATTTAACTTCTGTGTGTTTCATACGCCTTTCTCTTGTCAAAATCGACAAAAAGGCTTTTTTTACTACAGAACAATACTATTCAGCAAACAGAGTACAAAATCATCTTTTTGTAGTTGCTTTTAAGCATAAAATATTATTAGAAATGATAATATAATATAATATACAACAGCTATTGTTTAATTAAGAAGATGTAGGAATCCACTCATCCCCCTGAAGAAAATTCTGCACTGAATATGAGTTTACATGCTCTGCAGGAATTTGACTGCTCCAATTTACTCTTTTAGACACATCAGATCCTGGTCCAGAATTCTTAAACTCCCCATAGTAAAGCGTTTTCAATCCAGTATCACCGCTCCAAGGCATCCACCCTTCCGGTGTTATAAGAGCTTCCATGTTGCAATTTATGAAGACAACCCTAGAATAGTCTTTCCATGGCCTTCCCAAAAAATTCTTGTGCACACTGGGCTTGCTGTGGTACAATGCCATGTATGCCTCAGTCCCATTGATCAAACAATTTTGGAACACGAACCCAGTTGATTGTGCTGGGTCTATCCTGCCATGTGCAGTGACTGCATTCTTTTCGCCTTTTTCCGGCTTTTCTAGCCTCGGGCCTACTAAGATTGTGCAATCTTGGAAATATGCAGCTGAGTTTCCAAAAATGAAATCCACATTGCCCTGAATGCGGCATGATTTATAGTACTGGCGAAGTGAATGGGCATACAAAGTATCCTGATTGCCTAGGAATTCACAGTTCTCTATATATGTTAGATCGCTATCAGATCTAAAGGCAACTGCTTGGTGGGTGGGCGCTCCTGCAGTGTTCTGGAAAGTAATTCCGGTAGCCATGAATCCATCACCAAGAACACCTATTCCAAAATCAAACAAAAGATCAAAACTAAATATTAGCCAGGCTGAAAAAGCTAATCTATTCTAATCGCATTAAAATTCAGTAGCAGTAGCAGATTCTCTGTAGATTGACTATTAAATGTTATATCATTATTAGGTAGATCACTTGACTTTAAGCAAAACAGGAAAGGAATACCATAGACTTTACTACAATACTAAAATAACAAATTAGAAGCAGATTCTACCTAACTTTTTAACAATATAAAAAGACTGCAAGTGCTCACTGGTTCCACTTGTGTGCATTCTAATTTAAGTTGCGGTTAGTCTGACGGGATGAGACTTACACTATTACTTTAATTAAATAAGGTCAAGAATTTAATTTCTTACGGAGTGAGACCAAAAACACATTTCAATCGACGGATTTCTGAAACTAATTGAATTAAACTAAACTTACCAACAGTAGCAGACTCATAAGTAGTAACACCAAGCTGGCCGACACTCAATGACCCCGTAATTACAGTTTTACCCATTCCATCTCCTAAAAACACCACATTCTTCTTCTCAAACGGTACTCTTACTATTTCCTCGTAAACCCCCTCCTTTATAAGTATTACAAACCTATGCTCCACCGTATTATTGGGAGCTGCATTTACAGCTTCCTGCACCGTCTTGTAACAGCTACTTCTACTACTAATATTCCCTTCCTTACAAACCGTCACATCCGCCGTTAGATTTGACGGAAATTCACCTTTGAATCCATCTTGACCATTCAACCCCGAAGCTTCCCAGAAGCCATCCCGCTCCGTTTTCGGCGGTTGCCATGACCGCGTTTCATTTCCGAATAAGTCGTAGGAGACGATCATACTCAACGCGTTGCTGCTCAGCTCAATCAAAGTGTCAAGAAACGCCATCGTTTCATTGTTTTCCCGCGTGTTGCCTCCGTTATAACTGAGTCCTCCATAGCAGTCGTATTGATAAGCCAAACCCGCGCTCATCCAAGCGCGAACATCTTTTATCTTGCCACGTGGCAAGGTATCATTTGCTACCGAAATTCTATACTGCGAAAAGCCCAGAATCTCTATACAACTTTTAGCAACGTTAGTGAGATTTAGATCACCTGCGGCGGAGTGTAGGAGGGATTGTAACATCGACTGAGCTACGGTCAGATTCTGAGAGGAGATCCATAAAGAAGATTGGATGATTTGAATTGGAGTTGGGTTTGGAGGAACTACGCTGGATTGAATTAGAGAGGATTGACAAGTTTGTGGGTTACGAGTGGCTTGACAGGCTAATCGGATCTCATTTACTGGAACTTTTGTCGTGTAGGGTGGATTCGGAAATTGAGAATGTTCATTTTTATGGCGGAGAGTGAAAAAGAGGATAAGAGCAATTAGAGAGAAGAGAAAAAGACAGCCAACAATGGTGAAGAGTATGCATTTGAGCCGTTTTGGGGAAGAAGGTGCAGTCATGACGCTGGCTGTAGCAAAGGAGACTCACGAATTGTCTTAGATGCTAGAAATAGTATGGACATCACGTGATATACCGCAACACAAGATTCCTAGATCTAACTGGAGGAAAAAAGGTATATTATTGCAGAAGAGAAAGGGAGAAGAAACTTCTAATTTTCAAAAATAATCGACTCTGTAAATTCTAAATAGTCAAACTCTGACTCTGTTTTCACTTTATAAGATTCATTTTTTATGTAATTGAATTATTATGAATTCAAATTTAACCAGATAACTAAAATCATAATAAGAATTTGACAAAATTAAATAAAAATGTTGACTTACCAACTGTAGCCGTGGCGTAAGTTGTCACACCCGGTTGACCGACAGTCAATGATCCTGTAATTACCGTTTTGCCAATTCCATCTCCCAAAAACACGACGTTTTTCTTCGTTAACGGAATTCTAACGATTTCCTCATAAACGCCAGCCGTTATATGCACGACAAATTTTTTTCCCGGTTGATTATCCGGCGCCGCATTAACAGCTTCCTGAACTGTCTTATAACACCCGTTACTACCATCCTTACAAACCGTAGCGTCCGCCGTTAACTTCGACGGAAATCCACCCTTGAATCCCAAATCGCTATGCGACCCGGTTCCTTCCCAGAATCCATCTCGCTCCGTTTTCGGCGGGCCCCACGCCCCGGTTTTATCACCAAATACATCATACGCCATAACCATACTTAAAGCGTTGCTAGTTATATGTATCAAAGAGTCCAAAAACGACATCGTCGAATTGGTCTCCGCAGTGCCGTTTACGTACTTTATAGCGCTCCAGCAATCATACTGGTAAACCATCGCCGCGCTCAACCAAGCTCTAGCGTCCTTATTCTTGCCACGTGTCAAAGCATCGTCCGCTGATGAGATACGGTACTGGGAATTGTCCAGTACTTCTAAGCAGATTTTCGCAGCATTGGTGCGATTTAAATTACCGTCGGAGTGGTCCAGAATGTTCTTAACCATAGATTGAGCGGTTTTGAGATTGGTGGTGGAAACGTTAATGGCTGATTTGAGGATTTGTGAGGGGCTCGGATTTGGAGGTACATTATTAGAACCGGATAAAGACGATTCACATAAATCTGGGAATCTGGTTGCTTTGCAAGCTTGAAGAATCTCTGGCGGGGAATTGGTGGCCGGCGGTGGTTTTTGGGGATGCGGTTTGTGATTGGAGGTGGCGGAGGAGGAGGAGGAAAGGAGAAGAACAATCGTAAATAGAGAAAGAGATAAAAGAGAAGCCATCATTACAGAAAGAAATCCGATTCTGGGGATTGAAAATTTTGTGGAATTTTTGTTATGTGACATTATTGTGGAAATGGTAGTGCGTTATTTATAGTGGACACGAGAAGATAAATTTGGTTTTTGGTGTGTTCTCTTTTAAGATCACGGGCGAAAAAGAGGTTTTGATGGAATTTCCAGGTCACGGGTTAAAGTTGCAAATAGAAAACTGGTCCGCACAGTAAATCAGAAGCTGATGAAATTTCTAATTATACCTTTTTTTTTTTTTTTTTTTTTTGCCATCGAGATTTCTAATTATACTTGATAGTTCATTTCTTCGTTTTAAATTTTTTGTTATTTCATTTTTCAAATTTGGTAAATTTTATATTTTCATCCATTTTTAGTTAATTACTATCAATATATATTTGTATTACTTAAACATATTTCCCAAAATATCTTTTAAAAATAGAGAGAATTATGTTGAGGTCTTGCATTTTCTATAATACACTCTTAATTTTATTATAATAGAAAATTTGTACCGATTTCATTCTACTACACCCTTAGGTCCTTCCTGTTAGCTTATAAAATAAAAGGGAATTTTAGAGAAATAACACATATTTATATTAAAATTCTAAGATTAGCATATATTTCTAAATATTAATAAAATAGCATATTTTTTATAAAAAATTAAAAACAGCTCCTAGTATATATACAAGTATATATAAACTACATATATTACTATATATAGACTATACATACTCGGGTTGTATTATAATTTGTAAAATTCATTGCTATAATTTATGGAGTATATATAATAGTATATATGGTTTCATATATATTGGGTAATATGCTATTTATTCAAATATACTATCATATATACTAACAAATAAAGAGTATATATGACAGTATACATAGATCATATATACTATTACAAAAATTATGTATGAACAATGTATGTCAATTTGTGAATGTCATATGTAATGATTTGTATGGAGTATATATAATAGTATATATGATTCATATATACTAAGTTAAGTCTTATTTTTGTGGTATATATATCAGTATATATAGTCTATATATACTGTCATATATATCAACAAACAGAATTTTGCAACAGATTTTGATAGCAAGCAATTTTGAATCATTACTTTAAACAGCAACACAAAAACCAACAACATCAGGTCATATGCTATGATTTGTCTAAAGTATATATGATATACTAGGTTAAGTGTTATTTTTATGGTATATATATCACTATATATTGTCTATATATACTGTCATATATACCAATAAACAGAATTTTGCAACAGATTTGATAGCAAGCGGTTTTGAATCATTACTTAGAACAGCTGTGACATCCTTGACCAAAAGCATACGTCTTTCTGATGTCATTTCACACATTTTATGCATTTTTATTTAAATGCATCAGAGTATGACATGATATATGACATTTACATGAAATTTATGATGTGGGAAATGATTATAAATGAGTTGAATATGATAAACAAGAGTGGTTTTAATTTCTTTTATCGTCGAAAGACATAAACGGAGCCAATTAGGGTTTTTGGCTCGCGCGATCGAAAATTATCGAAAACGCGCAATGTTTTAAAGTGAATGATTTTGATATGATTTTATATGTTTTCATACATGATTTAAAGAGTTTTGGAACCAAAATTATACAATGACATCGTACA
>CANUEY010045335.1:0-96320 GCA_948099555.1 Croton setiger
TCATATATGCTGGGTAATATGTTATTTATTCATATATACTGTCATATATACCAACAAATGAAGAGTATATATGACAGTATATATAGATCATATATACTGTTACAAAAACTATGTATGAATAATGTATGCCTATTTGTAAAGGCCGTATGCTATGATTAGTGTGAAGTATATATAATAGTATATATAATTCATATATACTAGGTTAAATGTGATTTTTGTGGTATATATATCAGTATATATAGTCTATATATACTGTCATATATACCAACAAACAGAATTTTGTAACAGATTTTGATAGCAAGCAGTTTTGAATCATTGCTTAGAATAACAACGCAAAATCCAATAACATCAGGTCATATGTTATGATTTTTCTGGAGTATATATAATAGTATATATGATTCATATATACTAGGTTATGTGTTATTTTTGTGGTATATATATCAGTATATATAATCTATATATACTGTTATATATACTAACAAACAGAATTTTGCAACAAATTTTGATAACAAACAGTTTTGAATTATTACTTAGAACAACAACGCAAAAAACAACAACATCATTTACAAGTCATTAACGACAACAATAAGAAGGACGAAATTATCCTTACAGAAACAAGCAATTAACTCTAAAAAAAATTCACACAGAAGAATGAGAAAAATCCAAAATCCTAGAATTTTAAATCTTCTATTATGACCTCTGATTCCCATTGTTTCTCTTTTCTTATTCTTTCTCTTGGATTCCTCTGCTGCCTCTGTCACTTTCCTTTTCTCTTTCTCTTCTTTCGTCTTTTACTTTTGTATTCAATCTGATTTTTCTTCGTCACTCTCTCTCTCTTTCTTACTGTTACAAATATTAATAGAAGAAGAAGAAGATGATGATGATGATGAAAAAGAAGGAGGATGAGAAAAAGATAACGAGAAGAAGAAGAAGAAGAAGAAGAAGAAGACAACAACGACGACGAAAGAGAAGAAGATAACGGGAAAGAAGAAGTGAAAAGGAAAGGAAAAATAAAATATGATATATTAAAATAAAGAACAATTTAGACTATAAATAATAAAATATGCTATTTTTTTAATTTTTATAAATTTATACTATTTAATTTTTTTCAAGCAAATAATATGATATTTGGTGCAATTACTCTATTTTTATTATTATTAAAAACATGTTACTTAATAACAAACATCAAAACCTGCTATCTCTATAAGTCTCTCTCTCTCTCTCTATATATATATATATATATATATATATATATATATATACATTATCTAACCCCTTCAAGAAAAGCATCCAATGCAGGCCTTCGCTTACTGGATCAGTCACCTTACCTTTGAAAGGGTTTTGTTTTGCTCTGAAAGGTGAAAAGCCACACCTTAGGACGCCCACCGGATTTCTTATGAACAAATTTTAATACTTTATTATGAAAATTTATTTATTCATCTTTGAAAAAGAAAAACTGTATAACTTTTCCATATTTATTGAAAAAGTTAACTGTAAAAAATTTTCAAAAATTAAATAAATATCACTTTTAAATTTTGTATATACCACAATATATATCATATAATATCACTTATATATACCGTTATTTGTACCATAATATATACCAAAAGTGCTATTTATTTTCTATAAGATATTAAAAAAGTGTTATTTATTACTATTTTCCTTTTATTTTTATCTTTTCAACGAAAATGATATATTTCAGTAGTATATGATGCATTTTTGGGCAGATTTTTATAAGTAATGTAGATCATTTATATTATAATCAAAACAAAATATGTCTCATTTGAGATTTTTATTTTTATTTTTATTTTTCCCGATTTGAAATTGCTAAAATTGTGTCTCACTGTCTATAAATTTTGAATCTATTCGGGAAGGAATTTGTAGTAACGAAATTTGAGGAAGAACACACATGTCGGAACCATAATTAATTAAAAATTAAAAAAGGGAATTCCATTCAGGAGTTGAAATGAATGAAAGTTGACAAATGTGTTACCTTAAATTTGCCTTCTTCTGAGTGCACCTAACTTTTCGTTTCCAAAATCAATAAAATTTCCCTTCTCGAGATCATGAGAGCCAAGTTTCATTGTCAATTACTACCACCCCCTTTATTACCTTCAACTGTCCCCTACCTTTCCCTTCCCTTAGCGTATATATATATATATATATATACGCACCAACCTACCATCCCCACCCAATTCTCTACCATATCAACTAGCAGCTACTCCTTTTTTTGTAACTGAAAAATGGGCAGCTACTGTTTGATTTTCTTGGTTGTTTTAGCCTTCTTGCATGCAAATGCAAATGCACGTATGATCACCACCGATCAAAAGACTTTTATTCATCCTTGTCCTCCAAAGGATACTGCTTTTGCCAATAGTCAGCAAGTACTTGTGCATGCTACTGCACCAGTATCGACTGCCGAGTCACCTTCTTCCAGCTCCTCCTTTAAAGATAAAAAGAATTTCATATACGGTGGTGTTGGTGGCTTCGCTGGAATGGGTGGCTATGCTGGTGTTGTTGGTGGACTTCCTATGCTTGGTGGGGTTGGTGGAATTGGTAAGTATGGTGGCATTGGAGGAATTGGTGGTATGGGTGGTTATGGTGGTGTTGGTGGTCTCGGTGGTGGAGCTGCTGGTGGTGGAGCTGCTGGCGGAGGTGCCGCTGGTGGCGCTGCAGGTGGTACAGGAGGTGGGATTTTTCCATGCCCTTGAAATTAAGTGTTGAGACTTGGGAGATTATGGAGCTTATTAGCTGATGTTTATTTTAGAGTTGTGTGTTAATTTGGTAGCGAGTGATGTTGATATTAATTTGCTGTTAAGTTATGTGGTTAGTGTTAGTGTGGTATTTTGCTTTGTTGACCAATTGGGTCTCTTTGGAGGCACTTAGTATCTATCTTTGTTGGTGTATTTCTTTGGCGTGTTCCTTGTTTCTAATCCAAATTGTTATTTCCTTTTCGGTTTTGCAATTCATTATTTGTTATTTATATTTAAGTCTCTCTATTTTAGTGAATTAATTCTTGTATTTTTGATATTATATTTTTTTGTCAATGTCTTTTTTCTTATTTGATAATTTATTTCTTGAATTTGATAATTTACTCGTTTCATAGACTAAAATGTTTAAATATATAAAAAAACTAAATAATTAAATATTTTAAAATAAAGAGATTAAAAAAATTAAAAAGTTGCATTAATATTAAATTATTTAGTCTCTTTATTTTAAAATAATTAAAAATTTAGTTCAATGATTACAAAACAGAAGTATATAATATTAAAAATTAAGTAACTAATTTGTCTAATAAAAGGATGAAATTTTAATTAACTAGTTTGGATTGCATATCAGCGATAACAAAAAAATAAAAATCTTTCAGAAAGAATTAATTATACGGACTAGTATCTGAATTGAATTGAAGACTTGGGTCATGTCTTGCATGTTTGAACATCAAGCTCAGTGTGACAGTGTCGGATATAAGTCTGAGCTGCATGCTTACCACCTGTATGCCTTGCCATTGAGGCCACCTGCATCGCAAAGTGGACTTAGACGGAGAAGAAGAAAGTGGGACGTGGCCTTGCAATGCAGTGGGCGGTGGAGTAGTAGAGCGGCACTGACAGTGAGGCAGAAGAGGAGAAGAAGTAGGACGCGGCTTATAAAAAATTTTTGCTCTGTCACCAATAGGATGGAGACACGTGGCAGTGGTTTGTAAATATGTATTATTTATGAAAAATCTGAAAATAGAAGGAAATTTTATTTTATTTTTAAGAAAAATTAATTCTCTGTTTTTCCTAAAATGAAGAAAAATATTTTAAAAAGATAATTATGTTGCATTTTTTACTTTGATGGTAAAAAAGATAAGAATATTATTCCCTTTTTTATTATTATTATTATTATAGTATTTTCAATGAATGCAATTATTTAGTAATTTATTGTATAAATTAATTAATTTTTTTGATTACCATAATAAAATTAAATAATTTTTCACAAATTAATTTAATTAATTAGTGCTCATCTTCATTAAAAAATTATAACTTTTTATGAATAAATTTATTAAATTAAAAATATTTGATAATAAAATAATTTGTCCCTATAAAATAGTGTTAATAGAGTTAGTGATATAAAAGAGATGGTGGAATGGTAGAAAAATAGTGTGAGGTCTTGCAAGGAGAAAATCAGTAGAATAGATTATGCGTGATATGGAAATGTATAAATGACGTGTTTAAAAAGGAAGCAGCAATGCATCAGAGAGTGATTATTTGGTTAAAAGATAAATAAATCAAATAGCAGTGTATTTGTTACTTTCACGCGTTTCAACTTAGAACTGCAAATGTACTTAACCAAAAAATATTAATAGCATTATTAATTAGTTTCACGTGTTAGTATATTAGTGACAGCAAACTGCAGGAGATGTGCGTGGGGATTAATCCATTGTAAATTTACTGTTACTAATGTTTAATTTCGCTATATATCAGAATATTTAATTATATTTACTTTCATTGTCACTTACCTTAATTAAGAGATATAAATCAAATAATAAACGAAGCAAGCTCAATTTTAATTCAGAAGTAGATTCTCTTGGCTATATCAAATTTGTAGGAGTCTAATACATAAGTATTAGTGAATTAACAAACAAACCTATCTTAACTTATTGTTATCGAAATTAAAATTTAAATGAGTTCAAACTTTACTGGAAGATTCAAATTGACTTAAGTTTATTTTTTGTTTGTCTCACGATGTTAAAATTCAACTCATCTACAGTCCGGTTGTATTAATATAAGAATGTTCTAGTTTTTTATTGATATTGTTAATCAATTTTGAGATTAACAAATTTAGTTTAGCATAGAGACCAATTCTTTGCATAAACATTTAAAATAAAATGTTGAATTGAGTATTAATGTGATTGAAGTCCAAAAACTGAAGACAACAAAATTTGATCATTCTATGAAAAAAGTGAACTCTTTCAATTTCTTAAAAAGTTAAAAGTTATTGATTGGAATGACTAATGGGGACTCAAAATTATAACTCCATCTGATTCCTTTTAATATCTGGGCACTCATTTGGATTTGGAAATGCTACTCTTTGTCTTACTCTACTCCTCAAGATTTAAAAAAAAAAAAAAAAATTGAAATGCTAGAAAGCCACCATCACATAAAAATCCCACATCGCTAACTAGTATCTCATTTTTGTATTTCTTACTATTCAGAAAGAGAAAAGTGATCAGCTGAGCTCAGTGACGTGGGCTTGTGACTCAAGTGAGAGCTTCAAGGTGGTAGAATGTTGGCTCAGCTCATTGAGCCGGGTTACAGTTGGCAAACTGCTAGCCTGCCCACTCCAAGTCAAGAGTTGGGTATTTGTGATCCTGGCGAAGGCTTGGATTACCTTTCTCCTGCAGAGGAGGGCACTGCGTGAGGCTGGTTTATAAGAGCAGCGAATACCTCCCGCTCCTGACAGTGGATGGACAACAGGTTAGGCCCAATTGTGCCCGTCATGGTTCCGTGGCTTGAACTCAATCAAACCATCACTCTTTTTATTATACCTTTTCCTAAAAGGTTTTGATATCATAAACCAAAATATCTTGTCTTCATTATTCTAAAGCATCAATTATTTTAAACTTTTACTCATTTTTATTAAAATTTCTGAAAGGTGGGTGATAAATTACTTTTTAGTCCTTTTGCCGTGGATGATCAAAGGAAGAAGACAAATTAAATTTTCCATTTGATGCCTTCAATTTATAAACACTCATTTTCGATTTGGAAATGCTACTCTAGAGTCTAGTCCTCAAGATCAAACATTATAATGCAAGAAAACCAGGTAATGGTCACATAAATCCCGCATCGCTATATAGCTGCTCATTTTTGCACTTCTTAATACTTTGGAAGACAACATGGTGCAGCTGAGCTTAGTAACGTGGGCTTGTGACTCAAGTGAGAGCTCTGAGGTGGTGGAAAGTTGGCCCAGTCCATTGAGCCGGGCTTCAGTTGGCAAAATGCTGGTCTGCCCATTCCAAGTCAAGAGTTGGGTATTGTGATCCTGGCGAAGGCTTTGGGTTACATTTCCCCTGCAGAGGAGGGCACTGCGTGAGGCTGCTCTAACAGAGCAGCGTCTACCTCCCGCTCCTGACAGTGGATGGACAACAGGCTAGGCCCAATTGGGCCCGTAATGGTTCTATGGCTTGAACTCAATCTAACCACCACCATTTTTTTGAACCCCAAAGCCTATTAGAAGTCTCTCCTTGTAGGCGGGAAGAGAAAACATCAAAATAGCGCGTAAAAATCAAACGAACACACAGAACGGAGCGAAAATGGTGGCGAACAGTGAGTTGCAGAGTCTGCTACAAGCCATCAAATCTTCAGATGTATGTTTTAGCACTATTCCTTGCTGATTTTCAAATTCTTGTTCCATTTATGTGACTGTAAAAAGCGCATTAAAATACCTCTGATTTACAAATTTAGGGTTGCTCATTTCTTTCTTCTTTCAATCTTGCTTCGATTAGTGATTCGCACCTTTTAATTTTGAGTGTTTTGGGGAAAATTGCTTTTGGGTTATGGAATACTTCGAACTTAGTTGTACTGGTTTTTATTTAG
Organism: Croton setiger; assembly: GCA_948099555.1. NCBI lineage: Eukaryota > Viridiplantae > Streptophyta > Magnoliopsida > Malpighiales > Euphorbiaceae > Croton > Croton setiger. Next base: position 6,576 of record CANUEY010045335.1, read on the forward strand.
TGATTGTAATCCTTTGTTACAGGTTGTGGAGAGCCGTGTTCAGCTGCTTACGAAACTCACGGAGTTGGAAATACATGAGAAAACTGAGTTGGCCACTCTTGTTGAATGCCTTACAGTATCCATTCACCATATCATATTTTGAATCTATAATTTCAATTAAGAAATAACCTAGAGTTTTGTGTTTTGAAGTAAATTTTCACTGCATGTCCTTATTCTGTAGCATAATAATAATGTCTTGAAGATTTTTGTTGGGTGGTTTCTGCTTATGATTCCTATGATGGAATGCCATGTTTCTTGCCTTGACAAAAAAAAACTAGACGTTTTGGGAAGACTTCACTTGCTTGGATGCATCTCAATGCATGTTAAACAAAGGTATCTTGCAGGTGGCTTCAAAATATGTTGATTCAGATTTATCTGATTGTTTAGGGCAATTTGTTGCTCTTGGGACACAGGTATAGTTTTCAATTATGAAATCATTTTCCTTTAGGCTGCTGCTGCTGTTCATGTCCAGTTCTGTTATTGATGAATATCGATTCCTGACTGTAATAAGATTCTATTGGTTAGGCAAGCACATGGTGTGGAAAGCATCTGAAGATGAGCCTTATGTCTGCTGCTGATTCTCAAGAAGAGGAACACAAAGTCATATTCTTTCAGGTATATGAAAATTAGCAGAATTTCAGTTTCTCTGTTGAACCAAGATTGTTCTTAAATTAATAAATAGGTCTGATTTCTTTATGCTCGATCGCTTCTAACTTACAGAAAGTTTGCGCCTCTCAACAATTTATTTATACTTCCTCATTCTTATACTTTTGCCCAGAAGCCAGTTATCATCCAGCAAGCCTTTGACGATCTTTGTTAGTCTGTTCATTGGTTTCTTTTGAAAAGCTTAAACAAACAGAAGATTTTTTAAGTTATTCTACCCTACATAGTGTAGTGACCGGTAAAACAATTTGTCATTGCTTGATCAAATGACGGTCTGTTGTAGATGTTATCCCTTTCATTCACTGGATCAGTTTCAACCCTGTGTTAAGTACTGCTAGAAGCCTGTCCCATGCCTCACTTTTTAATTGCATTCTTTATTGCATGAGATTATCAGTGCATGGAATGAACATGCAGCACACAATGATTCTTTTTCTACCATGGTGAGTGTTCTTTGTTCTTAATGAAAATTGTCACTTTGATCTATGAGTTAGTATTTGTTTTTGCCTTCCAATAAAATTTGTTACTCTCTACTTCTGTTTGGGACTGCAATGTTGTCAGAATCCTACATGATTATGATAAGCAGTTTACTCAATAATGCATCAATTTTCTAATGGTTTTTTTTTCTTTTCTTTTTTTGTTTTTTGCAGCTTCTTCTGGATTTCTTGGGCTTGTCTGCTGCTACCATGTTGGCTTTGACAAGATACCCTATTTCAACTGGCAATGATTCCACTGTTATTGAAAGATTCATTTTGGAACAGCTCAATTTAACGAGAGATGTAGTATCGGAGAGTAAGGTCATGATTTGCTTCTTGTCTGAATGCTTTTTATACTGGGATGGTTTTGCATTTAGTGAAGGTGAAACAATTGCTTGAATGAGTTACTCTCTTTTTGATGAAACAATAAATAAATATACATATTAGACAGATATGCTATTCTCTAGATTGACTTCATTGATGATCCTTTAACATGAAATGCTATATCTGTATTCAGATGTGCTTTTCTTTTTCTTCTCTAGAGTTCACCATATGCACTAATACATTGACTTCACATTACAATATGCTCAAGGATCTTAGGCTAAATGTGTATATAATCTTTTTAGGCCTGCTTGTGCAACATCGTCACCTTATTTTGAATTGACAGTTGTAGATCTCTCAGTCACCATTTTTGATTCAAACTTTGGTCCTTATTTGCTAATGAAAATGTTCTTTTTATTTGCTAATAAGGATGTTCTGTTGGTCTCTTCAAACAGAGAATCAATTCATATGGCTCTGAAATACTGAAGGTTGCACAGATGGTGATTGATGGTGTGGTGAAAATATGTACGGAGTATTCCCTAACTGTGAATTGGGATGAAAGACCTCAAAATGATGAAAGCAGCATAGACTGTCGAGAAGTCAATATAAGGGATCATGTTATAAACACAACAAAATGTACTATAGAAAAATTGTGTGAGCTGGGTATCCTTGCTGCAACTGATGGTGGAAATCTGGTAACCATTCTCAATGTGTCATGGAAAGGTGTGGTCTCCTTGCTTCAATTATGCAAGGGAGGACTAGCAGAAAGGGTAAGAGTGCAAGATATTATTTTAACCCTAATTTCATTTGTTGCTGAACCTCTCAGATGGGCTGCAACATCATGGTCTTCTTCATTAGAGGAAACTGTTTCTGTAACTGAAGCTAGAAGGACATTTCTTCCCATCAAATTTTACCTTATTAATGCTGTGAAGATATCTTCTTTGTATCCATGCCAAGCATATCTCATATACAAGGAGATAGCAAATGCTGTAATAATGATCTCTGCCTTTGGGATTTTCTTGAGCTTTGAAAATTTTCTTAAGACTGCTAGTGAAGTGTTCTCTGAACTTTTAGAGAAGACATCCATGGATTTGATTGCTTCTCTACTAAATTCGTCTGAAGTGAAACTGGAGGATAAATTTGGACTTATGGACTGGTTGTTCATTGAGGGTTGCTACTCAAATTCAATTCCTGTGGATTCTAGTAGATATCTAGATATGGCATCAATGACTGAGATATTTTCTCTGAATACTGAATCTCTTGCCAAAGAGAAGCGATTGCAGGTTGCTCGTGTTGCACTTTTTCAGATGTTGCTCAGATATTCTGTTAATCTTGAAGAAGATGCTAGGAATCAGATCACAAGAAAGATTTGGTGGTTTTTGGATTTATTAGTTGATGAGGAGGTGTACTGTTCTATTCTTGGTTTGCAAATTCCTATACCCTATGGTTCTGGAAAAAAAGTAGAAGTGGTGTGGCAGCCTGTGTATTTTGCTCTTTTGGATGCAATAAAAACCTTTATGATTGTGGTGTTTCCAACTTCTGGTTGGTTAGAATTGGAAGCTTTTCTACTTGAGAATCTTCTCCATCCGCATTTTCTGTGCCAGGAGATTATTGTGGAACTATGGTGTTTTCTGCTGCGCCATGCTGAAACTGACATGGAAAATGACATCATTGATAAGTTCTGTTCATTAATGAAGCTACTGGCATCTTCAGAATCAGTTCTCATTCCGGCTTCTCCTCTAAGGAAAATAGCAAGGATAATATGCTTGTTTCTTACTAATGGGACTCCATCTTTATCTTCAGTGGATCGAGTTTATAGTTCAGCCATTGATGATGACAAATCTCAATTTTCATCAGTTATCCATCTAGCTTTGCTCTTGGAAGGCTTTCCTCTGAATTTACTGTCAGTTAATATCAGAAGTGCTGCTAAACAGAAAATAGTTACTGATTTTTTCAGCTTTATTAGGAGTTCCAATGACAGGCTGTTGAGTGATTGCAGTTCTGGTTTAATTGGGATTCCAGTTTTTTCAATCTCAGCCTCCCTGCAGTCACAGTGAGTAACTTGCGCTTCCTCAAAATGACTTTAAAATACAGTAGAAGTTGCATATATTTTCTATACCAATTATCGAGTACAAGATTTACGTACTAGTTGCTATACATTCTACCATTAGCAATTAGTATATAAATTGTGAACTAAATAGACCCATGTTTTTCTTTAATCAAGTATATACATGCACTTAAACATTAAATAAAATGCCAATGCCTCTAGGTTTAACCATAATATCATCTCTGCTGATTCTTGACCTCTAAGTTTGATGCCATACCCTTGCAGGATTATTTACTGGTAGCAATGCTGAACATAACCTTTTTCTTGCAGGCAGGTTAGCATATCTGATGTTGACATGAAGAGCCTCAACTTCTTAGCTAATGTTATTCGCAACTTCCAAAATCCAGTAGACAAACCAATGAAGAGGAATTATGTTGAGCTTTTAAGTGAAACACTGGGTATAATATCAAATTTAAAGCATCTATATAAATCCGATGAGATAGAAGAGGTCATCTTGGAGCTTGAAAACCTGTTTATCACAGGGCCTTTAGCCTCTGATCCAATATTGTATCACTCCAAACCATATCTGACCCTTTTCATGGGAGGAATTGGGGACATGGAAATGCGGGAAAGTGATGATTGTGCAAAGAGTTTGGCTGTATGGGCATTGTATCAGATGCTATTCAGGGAGCAGCACTGGGCACTTGTTCATCTTGCAATTGCAGCGTTTGGATATTTTGCTGCTCGTACTTCTTGCAATCAACTATGGAGATTTGTACCGCAAAATGCAGCTCTTTCATATGATTTGGTGTCAGGAACTGAAGCAAATGAGGAGCTATTTATGTCTGAGTTAAAGGCATTTCTTGAGAAGGAAAATGCTCTTCTTACTATAGCGCCAAGCGTTGAACAGCTCGAGATGCTAGCAAAGGAAGGTATGGTTCTGAAAGAAATGGGTCAAAAGTTTGCAAATCTAAATATAGAGATTAATGTTGACGTGCAGTCCAATAAGAGAAGGAAACTGCCGGATGCATTAAAAAAGGGAGTGTTACTAATCCAGAGCGGTATGAAGCTTATCGGTGCTGGCCTTTCTCAGTGGCAGCAAAATCACGTTGAATGTTTTGAACATCAAGACAAGTTTTTGGGTCACTTATCTCAACTAGAAGATGCCATTGCTCATATAGTACGATTGTCCAGTAGTTAAGAGTCCCTTTTTCCTTGACAAGAACTAATTGGATATGAACTACTGTCAGAGAATCTTAAGAAACATAGTACCAAAAAAAATTGTAAAAGTGTACTCCAATACATAGGAATGGATGCTTAGCAGGTATGTCTGTTATTATTCCTGTAAATAGGGTTTTCAATAATGTTTCTTCTTGAATTAGCAAGTGATGTGTTATCAAAATCAGATCTGACTATTGAAAATTCATTTTTTTGTAAAACATAAAATGGTGCACCGGGTACACAATGATGTAAAGTTTTTCGCTGAGTGAAGTGGAAATCCAGATGACAAAACAAAGTTTCACTTGGCAATATTAAGAGTGATAAGTTATTGTGAATAATTGAGGGGGCCAGAGTAAATTTGTAAATAAAAAAACGCCGTTGCCGGGGATCGAACCCGGGTCACCCGCGTGACAGGCGGGAATACTTACCACTATACTACAACGACTTGTTGATGGTTCCATGTTGAATTAGTCATTGTAAAATGTCTGAAAATTTGAGATTCATGAAGAAAAATTTACAGGAGATTGAAAGAACGAAAACCAGTATTAGTCTGCATTAGAATATCGAGATACAAAAGAGCTACTGTTTCTATCAAGTTTCTTCCTCCAGCATTGATGCTTAGAACAAAGGCACTGACTCTTCTCCTTATTGTTCCAACTAAAACCTTTTTCCTCTTCATCACTTTCGCTCTTCTTCTTCTTCTCATTCCTTTTACTGAATAAGCCTCTCATCCTTTCCTTAATCTCACAACACTTCTCTTCATGAAACCCTTCACAAAACCCACATTTCACAATCTTCTGTTGCAAATCCCTAACGTTCTTCATTCGCTCAAAGCTAAAAGACAAACTCAACGCCTCATTCAAAGAATTGGGTTTTTTTAAAATTACCCAATCTCTAAAATCTTTAATCAAACCCTTCATAAAGATCTCTTTGAGAATAGTTTCGTTAAGTCCATGGTTAGGCCACCTTTTCAAAATCCATTGCAGTCTTAAAAAATAAGACCTGACGCATTCTTCATTTCCCTGCTTCAAATTCATTAGATCTGACCGTAATTGATCGACCAAATCGATTCTACTATACGCATCTATGAAGGAAATTTTGATTTCTTCCCAAGAAAGCGAAGGATAAGGTTCGATGTTAAGATCGTACCAAAGAGCAGCCTCGTTTTCAAGAGTCACTGGGAAAATTCTAAGCATCATATCAGGGGAAGAACCGTTGTTTGCTCTGCAAACTTTTATGAAACGGCTTATATGTGAAAAAGGGCATTCGTTAGGATTCCCATGGAAGATTGGTAATTGCACTATGTTTGTGTAAGAGTTATAATTTGCAAATGAAGCGTTCGAGAGTTGGTCATTAATGGGTGGATTTGTGGCGAAAGATTCTGATATCCTGTCATCATTGTCTTCTTCTTCATATGATTCATAGGGAGACTGAGAAGTAGATTCAATGTCAGTGCCATTTCTGTAATGATGGTTGGAGGAGGAAAATTGAGGAGAGTGATTTGAGTTTTTTGGTTTGCGAGTCATTTTGCGGAAGGACATGAATATAGTCAGTTATTCCTATTTCCTAATCTATATAATACGAGGAAGACCGCAAAAGAAATGGCGGCGGTTGATGTTATTGTTAGTTATACAAGTAAAACTAACCCCCTTTACGAGAATTTATATAACCTATCATTTGAAATGCAAATTGGCAGAAATTTTGAGCCAGTGTCGATTTTTGTCAATCAACCTAGCGACATTCATTTGGTGCAGAAAGGATAACTATCCTGTTCTAAGGTCCTTTAGCGTCACTTTTAATTTTTTTTTTTTAATTCAAACATATAATTACAATATATAACTAATCCTCTTTCAAAACATAATTATTCTTAATTTTAAAGAGAAATTAACAAATATATACAGCGTATATACTTGAAGGAAAATGTCAGATTTTTTTTTTTTTTTTTTTCACACAACAATGAATTTTCTTTTTCTGTTAATTATAATTAACCAAATGATCTTAAAATAGTAACTCAAATACAATTAACAATTTAATTTTAAAAATTGTACAAATTTAATCAAATCACTAATTTTGAATCCACAATGCTAGTGTAGTTTCAAATTATTTAAATAAATAATAGAAAATAAAAAAAAAGTTGAAAAACATGATTTTAAAGAGCGAGAACACCATTAGAGACGTTGATTGGCATGTGTGGTTGCTTCGGTAACGGATGAGAACCAAGGTGGTGGCTATGAGGTTGTCTTGGCGCAAAATTTGCAATGGACTGGCGTGTGTCGACGATGAAAATTGGATGTGGCAGTGGCCATAGTTTGAAGTTTCTCAACACATGTTTACTCTATGTTTTATCATTAATTGTTTTTTTTTTTTTTTTCCCTTTTGTTGATTGTGTGTTGTCTGTAAATAAATTGTGGTTTGAGTCAGATTATGAGGAAGGGTGCATTCGTCCCACCATACGCATTAAAGGCAAGTGAATTAAATGTATCCATTATAATATCAGCATTTACTTTATAGAACGAAACTATGACGAGCATAAATAAAAAAAATAGTTTGCCTTAAAAGTCACAACTCCACGCTCAAGGTTGCGAACAATTCAAAATATCAAATTATAATAGCTCTTAAAACTGAAAAAAATGGAGAAAACAGAACGAACCACGTCAGCTTTTTAAGGAAAATTTGGGATCTAGATTTATATGGATTAGTAGATTTTGGAACTGATTGACTATTAGACCACAACAACATATTACGTTAACTTCAACCATGCAAAATTTAATTAGTTTTGTATTTGTCGCAAATAACGGTTTTTTCCCCCTAAAATTAACTCCAAATATTGGATTTAAAGGTGAGTAATAATGACAAATTAAATTGGCTATCGTTAATTCTCATCTAATTAAGGACATAAAACTGAAGGATGAGGTAAGTTTAATCTAATTTTAGACAAAGTTTTGGGTATTTAAGGGGGAGATAGAAGGAGAAAAAACAAAATATACACAACAAAAAATGTTTCTCCTAAAAAAGAACATCCTCCTACTGATATTAGGAATAGGGGTTTGTTTTATTCCTGTGGCGACAAGTTTTAAGGTTTATGTGTCAAATTATTTAGACAACAGCATAAGCTTAACAATTCGTTGTTGGTCTAATAAAGGAGACGATTCAGGCACTCATGTAGTTGGGTATTATAGTAATTTCAATTGGGCATTTCCTTTAGGAGGGAATAACAATGACCCGACCCGTTACACATGTAACATGTACTGGGCAAAAGGGCATGGTGACTTTGTTGTTTTTGATGAGGTTAAAGATAAAAATAGGTGTCCTGCTGACACTTGCTCTTGGCGGGCTGACAAAGATGGCTTGTACCTCTATATCAAGAACCAAGAAGCTTACAAGTTTCAATATCCATGGAAAAATTAATTTGTAATTCCTTTTCTTTATCTTTAAGTATTACAAATAAGGTTTTTATGCATTTTTCAATGTGTTTTTTTTTTGTTAATTTATTTCTTTGACTCTTTCTATGGATGATAATATTTTTCCTTTGTTGTAAACCTAAATCTTTCATCAATTCAATCATTGAAGGGTGTTTTTTTTTTTTAATTATGATGATCCAACCAAAATTGACGAAAGAGTTAGAGATTTTTAAACTTTTTGCCCATCAAAATGTAATTAATATTGATAAAATGTTAAGGGAAGTTAATAACACACGTTCTCCTAACAAAATAATAAAATATACTATATTTAGATAAACATTTTTTCCCACTCATGTACTATTTATACTTTAATATTAGTTTGGATAATTAAGCTTAGAAATTATCCCGCCACTCTTTCTATCCACTAAAAAAATACAAGGTAGCGTTGGATCAAACTTTTGACACATGAACAAATTTAGTGCACGTTGTTACTATGTTATTAGAAGGGATAAAATTTATACCAAAATTAAAATTAAAGAAAGAAAAAATTTCGGATGCTCTTATTGAAATGAATTGTTAGAAAATAGTAATCATATTTATCAAGCTATATATCATTTATTTTTATTTTCATTTAATAAACAAATAAAATTAAAATTAATATAACAAAAATTGCATTAAAGAATATGCTATTTACTCAATTTAATTTATAAGTATCGTATACTTCAATCTGTTTATTAAAATATTCTATTATTTGTTTTATATTAGAGGGAGGGTAGTAAGCCCTTAAGCCACCAAACGAGGCCAGATGGCCCCTATAGCATCTGCATCAAGAAAAAACCTTGTCTGCGCCGAAGGATTCTCTTCTCTAACAAATGTATGCCAAAAAGACTGCCCAATCAGCAACTGAATTTGCCTCGCGATAAATCTTTCTGAGCTGGACTTATATAGAAGTAGTTTTTAGTGCAAGGATTAGGATTTTGCCTTAACGTCTATAAATTGGAGGACGTTAAACAGTTTTTTTTCTTGTTTCGTTTCCTACTAAACTTTATTACAATTTTGATTCTCAAGTTTATGTTAAAATTATGATGCTCTAACTGTCAAGATTTTCTTCCCCCTAAACTTTTTAGTCCATCACAAAATTAAGATTCTTTTTTCACATTATTCCATTCTAAATAAGTATGTTTATTACCTTTCTAAAATTAACTTTATATGTTAATCTAATTAGAGATTACGGATCTTAATATACTCAAAATAAAATAAAAATAGAGGATACTTTAGATGTTTTTCCAATGTTAGAGTTTGAAATTAGGCTATTTAAACATAAAGGATGATAGTATATACCAAAGCAACAATAATCATTTATCCGTAAGAAAGGATGAATTCCTTAAACAATAATTTGTTTTTATTTACTTTGGCATTGGCAATTTGGTCTCCTGTTGCATCAAGTAAGACGATTGCAATTAAAAATGAGTTTGAAGACTCGTCAACCATCTCGGTATTGTGTGATAATAACAAAGGACTTAAGTATTCGAATGCACCGGTAGTGCTTACGGCTGGAAAACAGTATACGTTTGAAATTACAGAAAATGGTTCACCGCTTAAAATAAGTTGTGACGTGACAACGAATGTGGTCAAAGGTAGGTATGATCTGTTTTTGCAGTCTAGAGATGCAAATAGGTGCGATAGAAATGGATGGTGCTACTGGAAAATTACAACTCGTGGCTTGTTCTTCTATCGTGAAGATAAAGATAGATGGGAGACAGAAGATCTTTTTTGACAAAGATAATTTACATCTAAAGAGAGTATGGAAACCGACTCAAATTCAAACACTAAGACTTGCTAAGAGAAGCACTTATTTATCTCTGGACACCATATTGTACGCAATAGAATTTGAACTCACAATTTCAAAGTCGTTAGCCATTAGGCCTTCAATTTAACTATCTAATGTATACAATTTAATGTTATACATATATGCATATGAATAATATCAATATTAAATGTAACAAATATTCTTATTTTAATTATTTCGTATTAATTATATAATAAAATGTATATTTTAATTCCCTATTTCTGATTTTCCATTAGAGGTTAACAAATTAAAAAAAAAAATAGTGGTTAAACCAACATGGTCTTGACAATGAAATAAGGGTGTAATAGAAGAATTTATATGGTCGTGGAGTTCAGTTGGATGACCTAAATTAAATAAAATACAAATGGTGCTTTAACTTTGGCTAATAGGCTTCTACTGATGGCCTAATTCGAGATGATAAGGGCACATGGGGTTTTGGTTTCATAGCCAATTCTGGGTTCTTGTTATGTTTTTCGGATGGCAGTTCACTTATTTACCGGGGCGCATCATGTTTTGCAGGCCCCTTCTCAAAATTTTTAGGTTCATTTTGCATATTACTTTGCTACAATTTTTTTAGACAAAATAAGCTTACACAAATCATTATATTGTCCATATTTACTTCACTTATATAAACAAATGATGCAAATAGAATTTTTTTACTAGTGATACATTAATTCATTTACAACCCTATCTTCCGTTAATTTTTATTAGTTATGTTTTGTTTAATTGAATTTTTTAACAAATTAGCACTTGTGCATGCACATAGTGCGAGTTTATTCTTTGCTTATATAGAAGGAGGTTGGGAATAAAATAGAAACTTATGATGTTTCCATCTTTTTGCATTTAACACATCTTTTTTATGAAATTTGTTTTGTTTATCGCCTTTTATATAATTCATGTTCAAAATTATTAGAAGTACGACAATAGTTAGAACACTAATATAAAATGAATCACGCATCATAATATAAATGAGAGAAGAAATGAAAAATATAATCCATGAAAATCTTTATAAAAAAAGAAAGAAAAGAAGAAAACTTCACATATTCTATAGCATCTTGTCATTTAAAAGAGATATAATTGTCATTACAAACTTTGTTTTATTACTATTAAACTAAGAATCAATAATAGGGTTATTAAACACAAAAAATAGTGAAGAAGACATATATAAGGAAATGACAATTAAGCAAACAATTCTTTGTTATTAGTTCGTAAAATATTTGAAGAAAACATTCAACTCAAGCAACAAGGGTAGTAAATTTATCTTTTTATCCACATAATAATGATATATTTACAAAATATGAAGGATAAAAATTGAACAAAAAAATTATTTTTTATCATATAAAAAGTGACACATTTTGAAATAAAATGAATGTCAAATAGAGACTTGATATATCAGAAATTGATTTAATTTAACTGTATACACATTTCATACAAATTTAAATGAAATTTAAAGTGAAATGAAAAAAAAATTAAAATATATACAAATTAAATATTACATACGGCTTTAATGGTTAAATTGAACAGTTATAAATGAGAATGTTTATTATCTTTCAAAATGTAACGTTTTGAGTAATATACATAACATCATACACTAAAAATGACGGTTTATCTAATTTTAGATTAAGAGATTGAAATTAGGGTATTTAAACAGTGAGGAAGCAAATGCAAACAAAGAAAATAGATTTATTTTAATAAAATGAATCCCATACAAAAACATTTCCTTTCTTTTACATTAGCAACATTAGTATTCTGGTCTTCAACAGTGACAAGTGTGGAGATTGTTATTATTAACAATTTGGAAGATTTGACAACATTATCAGTGTTGTGTGATAACAACATGGGACACAAGTACTCAGAGGGACCGGTTGTGGTTCGGTTCGGAGATGGAAGTGCATATAGATTTGAAGTTACACAGGGCATTGTACCCCTCCAGATATCCTGTGACGTGAAATGGGCAAGGGGTCAAGGTAGGGTCGATGTCTTTTTGGAGGGTAGAGATGCACCCAAGTGCACCTCCGATATGAAGTGCTTCTGGCGTGTTTCGGGACGCGGCTTTTTCCTCTTTATCCAAAAAACTAACACTTGGGAGTTTCAATTTCCATGGCCAAACTAAATTATCTTAATTATGTATTAACTAATTGGATATATATATTTCAAGAATACCATATTGAATATAACAATTATTCTTATTTCAATTTTCAATGTTTCTTACTTTACAATACATTAGATGTTAATGATTGTGATAAGGATGGTCTTAAGTTAATAATTTTTTATGATCAAACTATGAATTCATCTCAAATTATGTTCATTTCACTCCAAATTTAATTTTGTGTTGGTTTTATTCTGATCCATTATTTTATAACCATTTTCACTAAATTTAAAAAATTAGGATAAAATAGTAAGTAATATTTGTAGGTGTGAATATATGATGGTTAAATCTAATTCGGCTATTAACTCCTCTAACTCCCCTTATCTATAATGTATCCTTTAATGGTGTGTCTTAGGGTTAATTTGAGTTATTTGGGGGGTTTCAATCAATCAATCTTTATGTCGACATAAAATGGGCTTCATCATTTATACTTATCATGATGCAAGTGGATATTGGATATTTAGGTTTATGAATTATCCATTTTTTGACAGCTAGAGACTGTTTTTAATTATAGCTTTATTTCATTTTTTAATGGAAATATATATTTCATCCATGTATTTTTTAAATTAAACTAATTTATAATAAAAAAATTAACAAATTATGTCTTTTTTTTTTTTTTATTACAAATATAATATTAATTTTAAATGAAATAACGGCTATTTGTGAAAAAAAAACATATATACAATATATATTATAAAATAATCTGTTTAGTTTATGGAGGTATAGTTTTTTCTTTTATAAATATCAAGAAAATAATTTAATTACATATTATATAAATTTATTTTTAATATACTCACAAAAGTTATGAAAATCACTTGTAGCAAAGTTAATATTGATTATTTAAAATAAATTAATAAATATGTTAATATAATATCTTTAATATTCATGAAAAATAAATATATGTTATTACATAAAATGAAAATAGGTAGTATAATAAAAATATTTAAAATAAATTGTGCACTACAAAAATAGTTTCTATCGACGTACAAAAAGAGGCCCGAAATCATAAAACACTATTGCATAAAATCTATTTTAACTATATTTGATTTGTATGATTGGATGACTTTATTGAATAATTTTAGACCGCTAGTACGACATAAATAAAATAAAATATAATATATGTTGGTTTCCATTACCATATATGGAATGTTGCCACATTACCATATATATATATATATATATATATATATATATATATATATGTACATTAAAATTTAATAATTTAATGTGCAAATTGCAAATTAAAATAAGGAAAGTTGATCATACCAACATCTGCACACAGATTTTATCATTAATTTATTTTCCAAATACAAGTAAAAATTTTCTGTTACAAATATTTCTTTATTTATTTATATATAAATATATATATGTATATAATATAAAGACAAAACAAAAATAGTAATAAAAAGCAAAAAAAGAGAGAATCATCTTTCATATCATATCATAAACCACCAAAGCACAAGCACTTGCTTGCTCTGTGTTGTGTATATCTCTGTTTCAGCCCACTACACCACACTACAGCATGAAAATTAGCCATAAGATTCTGATAATTTTTTGCATAGCCATAGGCATAATTTTCGTCTCACAGTACCAGCCGGAGCGGTTTGCCCGGCTTGAATACGATGTACGTGTGGTAAATGGGTTTACGAACAACTCATCTCTGCCGTTGGTAATATGGTGCTCCTCGGAGGTGGAAGAAATGGGCGGCCGGGCACTTCAAGAAGGCGATGACTTCAGTTGGACACTTAAGACAAATATTTGGGGCACTACTCATTATTGGTGTACTATGAAATGGGACGACAGAAGAAGACAGTTCGATGCTTTTAAGATTCCCAGAGATATTTATCGCTGTAGTCTTTACAGGAAATGTTCTTGGTTGGTTCGAGAAGACGGTTTTTATTTTAGTAATGATGAAATCAATTGGAAGAAAGATTTTTCTTGGCTCTAATCTTTTTCTTTTTGGCGTTTTAATTTGAATTTTCAAAAATACATATCTATATAATTGTATTGTTTTTTTTATGCATGGATATGTAATGAATTAATCTTCTATACATTATGTTTCATATAAATTCATGCGTGATTCTGATGTTTCTAGTAACTAATTTTACCTTGCTCTGTTTCTTTTTTAAGTGTCAATCACATTTTCTTATATTACCCAAATTTATGTTACTTAAAAAATTAAAACACTTTAATTTTCAAAACTGCCAAATCCTAGAGAGAATGGTATTTCCTTTAAAATAAATATTAAAGACAATGGTATTTAGATTTATTTTTTTTTTAATTTGTATAAAAATGAAATAAATTATTAACTATTTTCTTTATTGTGAAAATATCATAGAATGCACTACATAATAGAATATACAATAGGGAGATTAACAATTTGGTCCCTGAGATTTATGCTAATTTATAAAAGGTCTCTGTGTTTTTGAAAACCTACAAAGAGGTTCCTAACCTTTGTCCGTTATACATTCAACTCATTAATTTGTTTTGTTATTATATTAATTTGTTTTGAAAAATTATTTAATTTATTTTAATACTTTAAATAAATATAGGATATTTCATTTTTAAATTTTACAAACTTTAATTTATAATTAATTTAATTTATTAAATAAAAAATAATTTTAAATTCTAGAATGTTTTTTCAAGAAATTTTTAATTGCAATTGAGAATCCATTGAGAAACAACATTTATTATTAGAAAGCTGAAAATAAAAAAAAATGTTAATTAATATCAGAAGAAAACTTGAATCAAACATAAATTAAGTGTGTTAGATAATTATTATAGGAAATAAAAATGGTTATATAACTTATTTGAACTCTATAGAAGAAATGCCTTTACCAAATTTTTGGCGTTTCAACTTAAATGAATTTTTTAAAGTATTAATTTTTCTACTAGTGTATTTTTACAAAATTTAGGGAAATAATTTATAGAATTTAAAGTTATTTTTATTTAATAAATTAAATTAATTATAAATTGAAGTTTGTAAAATTTGAAAATGAAATATATTATATTTTATTAAACTTAATGAAATATGATTAAATTAATTTAAATAAAATTGTTTGAACAAAGGACTAAAGAAAAAGTTTCTAACCAAAAAACTAATAATGGACAAAGTTAGGGACCTTTTTATATAGGTTAGCATAAAGTTGATATGAAAAAATATTATTTTTCATTTTCTTGGTTAAAATGACGATAATTTTGACTACAATTAAGTTGTCGTCCATATATGTGAATGAATTATAAAACCATGTTTGTTTCTCAAAAAAATTAAAGAAAAAAAAAAGCATACTTAAACCATTTATGTTGAGGAAACAGTGATACTAAAGCACTCGCTAAAATGTTTATCCATTTGGTGTATTGGAGCAGTAGTAGTGCTACAAAATTTGTGAGTTTAAAGTGTAAAATTTTGCGTCAAAGAAAAAGCAAGCTCACTAGTAGGAGTAGCCCTGAAAGAGAGAGACAGATCCATCTCTAGCACAATTTATCTGAGCCGTCATTTTCTGGCAGATAAAGTTTGATAAATACATAGGAAAGAAGATTTATGAAAATCATGAAACTGTTCCATTAGTATTGTTTCCCATGTGGGTAACATAAGCTTATCCACCCTGTGGATATGAAATTTGAGAACTGTTTTCAACTTTGAATTGAAATTTGGAAATGCTGTGTACAGTTCTTGCATGTACGCTTCCACAACTCGTTTTTCCTTTCAAGTACACAAAATAGTGAATGTTTATGTTAGAGTAACCACATTTTTATGTCGCCAAAGAGTCCTCCACTACTGCTGCTGGTACAACACCAATAAACTATTATTTTCCTCTGTAATTTCCTTTCATCTTTTATGGAAGATTGTAAAGCTCAAGTTCATCAATTTGACATATCTTTTCACTGCTCTACTTTGGTGGCAATTACTGTTATTTAGAAAATATAAAGGACATAATAATGTATTAGATTATGAGGCATATGGTACCCCATTAAAAAGGGTGATTTTTTTTTTTCTATATCTACTACTGGGGGGATGTTACAAATTTCAATTTCACTCTAATGATAACCATTTACAATTTCAAATTACAATCCATCATAATATTTAAAGTTGTGCAATCCATCATAATATTAAATCCAACTACAATTTTTAATAGACTCATCATAAAGTACCATCACTGTTCAAACATCTGACTAAAAATCAGATGGATAGTTGCATCTGCTAGAGATCATGTGCTACCAAGGAAGGTTATACTTTACAGACCCCCACTTTGTTTTTGTTTTTTTTTTTTTTTTTTTTGGGTAAGGTTAAAGGGCTGCATTCATTTTGAAGGGTTGATATTAAATGTCAAGAGTAGCAGGCAGCATGTGTTTTTTCTTAAAGGCTTGTCATCACTGCACTATGAATTTTTTACATTGTCACAAAAACACCATATTTTGAATTTTGTCATTAATATACTACTCTCAACCATAGTTGTTGAATCATGAATCCAACCAAGTATCAAAACGTTAAATTCTTGAAGAGATTTTATATTAAAGGAATTAAAAAAATTATAAACAAAACGATCTAAGATTTTTTAAAATAAATAATAAAATCTAAAAGATCATACTAAAATTTCAAATAACTTTTAAATTAAAAAAATAACTTGAAAGAATAAATGCCCATATTTATATATATTAGAAAATAAATATATAAATTCTTGATTTGTTTTTCTTATTTATCTACATGTTTTGGATTTATAGAATAGTTGTTTAATCAGATCAAATTGTATAATATTCGTTTCCAATTCAATAGATTCGTTTGTGAAAATAATTCACTATATAAATTCGTATAGATGGAGGTGAAATTTGTATCGTGGTAAATTGTAATAACCATGTTCTCAACTCATAACTCATAGTAGTTTTTGTAACAATTATAAAACCATCTTTAAGTTAGGATAAAATTGAAATAAATTAAAATTTTAAAGATCTTCCATATATTTCGCTAACTCATTTTAATTCTCATTCTGCACCATAACCAGAACTATCTCCACCACGTTAGCTACTCCACCTTTGAACTTAATTGCATCTCAATCAAAGAAGCCAACCACTTTCTTTTCTACTTCTCCGTTCAGCTTCTTCTTCATAATCTGTTCTTCACTTTCTCTCTGCTCCACCACCATGAGCTTCAGCTATTGTTTAGCTCACTTGGTGTTTATATGAGGATGAGGTAGCTATGTTTGTGAAGAAAATTGCAAGAAATATTTAGCAGTTGAGCACAATATATCACTATTGAACACTAATTATTTGGGATTTGTGAGTTTGAATTGTTTTAGATTCTAGGAAAATATATATATATTTGATCATTTCTTTTGATTTCTTTATAAAATTTATTTCGGGTTTCATCTTAATAAAAAAAAAATCCCCGCAAGACCATATAATATAATATATTATTCATTAATTTATATTGTTTTCTTTTTCCTCTCCACTTGTTGTTAGTGTTTGGTAGCATATTCTTCAATCATCACCTATTGTCCCTCAAAATTACGTATCTTTTCTTCTAATTAGTGTATGTTAAATTTTCCTATTTCAATAATTATCTTAAACAAACAAATTGCAGAGATTATTGATTTATATATTCAATCAAAATGTGATGCAAACAAAAATATGCACTGCTGCTAATTAAACTACTACTTTTGTATGGTATAATAAGGAGGAGGAGAAAACTTCAGAATTATTATGTAAAATGGAGAAAATAATTCAAACATTTGTTGGGCTTCCAATTTTATGTTTCTTCTTCTTCTTTGCAACTTCAACTTGGACAGCTTATAGTTACGGAAACCATGAGAACACAACAATTCACGTCATCAATAAGCGCTCCGAAACCATGCACATAAGCTGTTTGTCAAAAAGCACGAGCCGAGAGCAGCGGAGTATAATTGGATAGTAAAGAAAAAGAGAGTATTTTCAGATTTGGCATGCGTTTCAGCCTCGTAGAGATGAGAAACATAAAGAGGTGTTTTGGGTTGTAAAGGAAGATGGGTTCCATCTTAGTCAGGAATATTATACATGGGTCAGAAAAGCTATTTGGGGATCGGAGTGATCCCGTTCTCATTTGATTTTCAATTATGATCATATTACCATTGTTATTCAAGTTTATGTGATAAGGGATTAATTGGTTACCCATTGGAAATCAATTAACACTTATATTGCAAAATTGAAGGAATCATTTCAATATTAAATAAAAGTAAGAAAAAATCACAATTTTGTGTCTACATTTTCACTTAATTTACATTTTTTTCTTTATATTTTTTGAAATAGATTTTTGTCCATGTATTTTAGAAAAATATACTATTGTATGCTTTATAGTCAAAAATAGCAACGAAAATTAACAAGTCATGTCTTATATGAATCGCTCGTACTGATTACAAAAATAACATTAATTTTAATTGAAACTAGGGCGATATTTTGAAAAAAATCAAAAAAATAATTGGTTGATCGAATAATATTTTAGAATTTCTAACAAATATAGATTATTTCAATTAAAACTAATGTTATATTTATAATAAAAGTAAAGAATTTCGAAAAAAAATATATAATTTTTTTAAAATACAGGACAAAAAATTTATTTACAAAAATATAAGAATAAAATATAGATTAAGTAAAATATAGGGATGAAATTATAAGTTTTCCTAAAATTGAGTAGATATTTAATTTTGACGAATTGCTTAGTTTGACAAAATGGATTGGAAAAAAAAAGTTCTTAAAAAAAATAGATATTTAATTTTGTAGTCATAAATAAATACAACAATTTCAAGAGTAAATTCCATAAAAAAGGAAAGTAAAAATATGAGTATAATTTCCCACTATAAAAATGTTTTTATAATTTTATTTTTCTTGTAAAATATCGGTTGATTTAAGTTCATGAATTAGAATTATTGGTAATTTAATTAAAAGAAATTTCCTTTTCAGACCAAAAACAAAATTATGTTCCCAAATATAGCATTTTCATTTTGTGTCAAATCAACCGTCCAATCATAGTAAGTAGATCCAAGAAATAAAATCTACCATAATTTTTCTAATAACAGAAGATCAAATGCGGGAATTAATTAAAAAATATTTTATTTCTTGGAATGGGACCAAAAAATACATGATTGGGTTTGACCATCAATTTGACTCTCCTGATTCCCTTTTTGATTTATTATTAGTTTTATATATAAAAGCAACTCACGCTCCACAAAAACAAAGAATTAACAGAAAAAATGAGAAAATGTTACAGTTTGCTGATATGGGCAATGGTTATTATGTTTGGGATGCTAGAAAGTGAAGGAAAAATTGGTATCAACGATGAAATGCACGTTGCAGTGAGAAATGAGGTAGCTGATGGATTAGGTTTGACAATTCACTGTAAATCCAAAGATGATAATTTTGGTAAAAGATATATAAAGTACCATGGCTTCTTCAACTTTTCATTTACGCCTAATTTCTGGGGAAGTACACTGTATTTCTGTAGGGTGGTATGGAGAGGATCCACTCCCAAATATATCGAAGTTTATAGAGATAATAGGGATTATCAAGACTGTTTAGCTGCTGATCGCTCTTGTAAGTGGAATCTTTATAAAACAATGGGTTGCTTGTATAATGATGTTTCTCAAAAGTATGATCTTTGTTATAATTATAGATCTCCAAAATAATTGCTGTATTGTGATGTAAGGATTAAAGAGAAATAATACTGAATTTGAAGGAGTTTTTTGCTATAAGAAACTAAATTTTAGTTGGATTTTTCAAAAGTGTATTTGGATTTCCGGAATCCAATTATAACCATCTTTGCTTTTATAGTTTTCTTGTTAAAATCGTATTAGTTTAGAGTTATTTTAAATTATATTACTAACATAATTATGTATTTGCTTTTAATTAATTTAATAATGAAGTAAAAGTTTGGTGATTTTAGGTAGAATAATAGTCTGCTACCAAATATAAAAGATAATTTTTTAAAAAATATATTTGTTCATTTATTACTTTATTGCAAAAATTACAAATGTTAGGTTTATTTGCTAAGTTTGATATGTTATTTTTGTATTGGTACGGTAAGTTTGATAGACAATAGACAGTTGGTCATTTTTTCCAAATGCTATTTCAATTACATGTGGCTGTTCAAAGTTAAGATTTGGGCAAAGTAAGTGTATAGCACAATTAATTATATGTTTTATATTTATAAAATAGAACACATTATAGCTCATACTGCTCTAAGAATATATTTATACCTATAATAACTTTCATGGACACTTACTATATATAAAAAATATATATATACTACAAATTCATTTGAAAAAATAAAACATATGCGCACATAATATTCAGTAATAAAATAATATAAATTTACATACTTGAGAGCACAAAATCATGGGAAAATATTTTTTTTTTATTTTGTTCCAATCAACCGAAATAAATAAATTTATTTTCTCTTATTTTATTCTGTTCAACGGTATATAAATTTATTTTTTCTTTTATTTTTTGTGTTTATACGCTAATATAAATAAATTTATATATCTTATTTTCTGATTATTCTGTGTGCACTTTTTTTTTAAGAGAAAATTCTGGCAGAAACTTCGATTAGTCACCACTGCCATCTCCAAGTTTCGCCATCACGCGTCAACCCTTGAAAAGCTGGCGTTAATACGAATCCAACGTCATCAACCGTGCCTCCATCGGTCACCGGGGCAACTCGAACTCACCGGTCAAAGTTCCAACAGTGTTTTGTGTCTCTAAACCTAGATTTTTCAACTGTATTTTTTAAGATTTTTCAGTATTTAAATGTTAAAAATAAGTACATTTTATGAATACTCGCGTGGAGAGTTTTGATTTGGTATACACACTTGCCCCGTTTGTTACTGAAATTGGAAATCGGATTTTGGATTTGGACAATTTCAATATTGGTCCCTGTGAAAATATAAACTTTGGTATTATGGCAAATTTCAGTTTGATATTTTAATAATTTTTGTTGATAGAAGAACTAAAATGTCCAATAGTCATATAATATTAAAAATAGGCAAAAATAGAGTGATAATAAGTGAAAACTGTATTATTTGATATAATTTTCTTATAAATATGGTAAGTAGAACCCCACTTCTCCAAATATATAAACATAAGAACCAACATATAATATTTTCAGCATGAAGCAAAACATGAGTCCTTTGAATAGGCATTTTTATCTTTCACTAACATTGTTGTTTCTGCTTCTTATAAGCATTAGCGAAGCAAGTTGGCTTGACAAAAAGACAGTCAACATAACAAACTATTTGGGTCCAAACATAAACTTGAGATTTCACTGCAAATCCAAGGATGACGATCTGGGCGTGAAGCAACTCCCTTTCAGCGGTTCATACACCTTCAGATTTCGTCCAAATGCAATTAGCACTACCTTATTCTATTGCTACTTTTTTTGGCAAAATGTTGAGAAAAGCTTTGATATTTATGATGATCGTAGAGATTACCAACGGTGTAAAGTATGTATTTGGCAGATACAAGTGAAAGGGCCTTGTTTAATCAATCCCGACACTTACAAGATCGATGTCTGCTTTCCTTGGAATCCGAAACATGCTTTATAATATGCCCTCTTTTTTTATCTGCTGCTTAATAATAATTCAATGGCAATAAAATTTGTGTTCTTTATCATCATTCTTAGTTTGCTTTGCTGCTAATCTTTATTATCTGTTTGTATTTTGTTTCCATTGTTTTTAATTTGTTTACCAATAACTTTTCTTGTTTAAATTTGTTTTAGAGTCTTATCGTTTATAATTGATTATTATCTGTTTTTGGTTTACAAGTAGGTTATTCTCTATTTATACATCGCAGAAAAATTTCTAATGGCACCAACAAACAACAAACTGTCACAATTGAAATTCAAATATTGAATTTTTTTCGCCTAATTCAATTCCAATTCCGGTATCAGGTTTTACAGATACAAATTCAAAAAAGAAAGAGGAAGTTGAGATAAAACTATGCTACATGAAAATTGTCTTTGAGATTATTAGCGACTATGGAAACAAAAGGACTGGTGGTGGTGGTAGCCATGGAATGTTTGTTAGAGGCCTAATTACCTTTTTCCATAATTATTAGTGGCTCATACCTCTCATAAAAGGAAAAAATTATCACACTTTTTTAATTAAAAATAAATTGTTTATTTTTTTTCTTTTTCTGAGAACATATATTTTGATTCTGGTCTTTGGCCGATAATAAATATGTTTCTATGTACTGAAATGATACAAATTTGGTGCTCTGTTACCCTCATTTCTCTATTCTATATGTATATATTAAAAAAAATAATCAGTTATAAATCTTATATTTTAAAATATTCAAAAAATACTTATAAAACGAAATCAATGATATAAGCAAATTAAAGAGTTTTTAAAAAAATATATATAGAGAGAGAGAGGAATAACAAACTTTAAGAGTTCACACTTAGACTACTCACATGCATGAACTAAAGCGATAATAAGGAAATAAATACGACTGTTTCTTTAGTTAATAACAATAAGATGGCAGAAAATAACGCATCCCCAATTAAATTATCTGGAATGATAAGAACAATTTTAATTTCTTTCCATAAAAGTATCTCTCCATCCTCCAATATAAGCAAATTTTCTATTTTAAAATCTTCTATAATTAATTGATATTTTTTTTTAGTATTTTAAAGTAAAGATATTATGATTAATTTAATCAAAAATTAATTATAAATGGTAGGAATTAACTTATGATTTTCAAATAAAAAAAATATTTACAGTGCTATACAAGAAATTAAACGTCTCGGTCAAATAATAATAATAATAAGAAATTCAACCTCTCTCTATTTAAGCACAGGCAGGCAGCCATGCACTTGTTGACAAAAAACAAACATGAGGAAAAGCTTTTGGTTAGTAATGGTGTTTGTGTTACTGTGCATTATTTGCAGGTGTGAAGGCTGGGCTTTTGCCAAAACCCAAACAGTGAAGATCACAAATACATTGGGTGCAAGGGTGGATCTAAAAGTCCATTGCAAATCAAAAGAAGATGATCTTGGAATCCATCTACTGCATCAGAATGGCTACTTTACATTTCGTTTTAAACCCAATTTCTCAGACAGCACTCTGTTCTTTTGCTCCTTCGTTTGGGGAAACAACCTTAAATGGTTTAATATTTACGATGCACAAAGGGACAAAGACAAATGCTCCCATAATAGGTGTTTTTGGGTTGTTACTCCTACAGGCCCTTGTATGTGGAATGATGAGAAGAAAATTTACAATGATTGTTTTCCTTGGAACAAAGACCAAGCCTTCTTTTAGCTTTTAATTATGTTATATATCTTCGTTAAATAATAATAATCTGGGAATGTTTAATCGTGTGATTTATTTCTAGATACTAAATCAAACATACTATTTTCATACATTTAAGTGTCTGTCTATTTCGTCCATTTTAATGCATTCAATGCCATAATACAACAAGAAAATGATGAGCCACTGGCCCTTAGTTTGTGTTTCTCTTTTGAGAAAATATTCCTCGATGCCCTGTTGGGCTTGGCAATTTGTAGTATTGAGCAGCAACATATTTTTTAGTTATTACATTCATCAACGTTCTTTGAACGTCAAGGAATCGTTCTTATTTTGAATCTCCTGCTATGATCACAATCACAATGTCATTTCCACGTCCAACTTCCTGCAAAACTGCCAGCACCCTGCCTTATAAACTTCATTTGTTTAAACTGATGAGGGATCTACTTTACATGCTCGTGGAATTCACGAAGATGGACGGCTCAGAGAACAAGTTGTTTCTTTTCTTTTCTTCATAAATGAAAAGGATTTCCGAAATCAAGTTTTGATGGATTAGATATGTAATAATATTTAAAGGCAGTAGTTCAATCCTGTATCAAACTTACAGAACAATGTCCAAATGATCATAAAGCCAACGACAAAGTAATTTGATTCATTTATATATATTGTATTGTTACTAGTAGGGAGTACAAATGTTCCAGCTTTATGAGAATTTCAGCTAACTGAAAATCTGAAAAAGAAAAAATAACAAACTAAATCTGTATCTTTGAGATACATGTATATAATGCTCTACTTCCATCTGTACAGACGTGTTTCTATACTGTATTAACTTGCAAATGAAATACAGAAACTGGAATCCAGTAAAGCTATCTGCTTTCCCAAGAATATACAAAATACCAACTTCTGCTGCTGCAAAACATCAGCTGACAGATACTGGACAATGCCCTCGCCTGTTTTCACGAAGAATCGTTGTTTTTAAGAGGAGTATTGTATGTTGGAGATGGAATAAAGTTCTCTTCTTGCTCGTTAGACTCAATAAGCATCAAAACAACTTCCCGCATTGATGGTCGTTCGAAAGGTGACATGCTTGTGCACATTAAAGCAATTTTCAGTATGGTTATCATATGATCAACTGTACTTTGATCTTCGAGGTCTAATCTACTATCGAGCATCTCAGAAGTCAATGAATGTTTCTGAACATAATTCCTCACCCATGTCACAAGATCACCTCCTTGCTCTAATGGCTGTACAGGAGTTTTCCCAGTTAGCAGTTCCAGGAGAACAACTCCATAGCTATAGATATCACATTTTTCTGTTACTTTCATTGTGTAAGCATATTCTGCCATGAAGAATAGAAAAAAGTTGATATCTTACAAGCATGACAACAACAATTATAATGGAACAAAAGATAAAGAGAATTACAGAAGTCACAGCAAGTAACTTACCAGGTGCAATATACCCATATGAACCTGCAACTGCTGA
Source organism: Croton setiger (assembly GCA_948099555.1). Lineage (NCBI taxonomy): Eukaryota > Viridiplantae > Streptophyta > Magnoliopsida > Malpighiales > Euphorbiaceae > Croton > Croton setiger. The sequence continues at coordinate 31,485 of CANUEY010045335.1, forward strand.
CATTGATTTAGATTGAGGCATGTCAATTACTTTTGCCAAACCAAAGTCACCAACATGAGCTTCAAAATTATCATCAAGTAGAATGTTATTGGACTTTATATCGCGGTGAATAATCCTCGGTTTGCAGTCATGATGTAGATAAGCGAGTCCTTCAGCAGCTCCAAGAGCAATCATGAACCTAGTTGGCCATTCCAAGTTACACGAGGGCCCGTGAAGCAGTTCACCCAAGCTGCCCCTAGCCATGTACTCGTAAAGAAGCAGATTAGAACCCTGATGATAGCAAAATCCGTAAAGCTTCACAATGTTTCGGTGCCTTATATTTCCAAGAGTTAGAATCTCCGCCTGAAAACTGTTCTCAATGTTGCTCCCCTCCCTGTTCGATGCTAGCCTTTTCACAGCTATGGTTTGTCCAGTAGGCATAACCGCCTTATAAACAGTTCCACAAGCTCCTCTTCCAACAACATAGCTATCATGAAAATTCTTTGTCGCCTCAACCAGATCTTGTAAAGTAAATCCCTCCTTTGGACGAAAGTACATATCAGATTCTGGAGACGAACTCTCGTTATCACGTACAGAAGGAACAGTTTCAGCTTGGCGTCTCATGAAATATAGTATTACTGCAATTAGAATCAGAGAAACGCCACCTATAGCAGCCGCAACAATTGTGATGATTTTACCCCTGGGAGCATCCATGCTTTTCAATGGAGGACTGGAACCAGGAAATGATCCTCCACTACAGTAGCCAAGATGCCCACCACAAAGTCCATCATTTCCGAGGAAACTACTGGCTTCCATATTCTGAAATAGTGGCACCGGAGGCAGTGGTCCAGTAAGGTTATTATATGAAAAATTGCACCCCAGTAAACTTGAAAGATTCTCGAATGTGTCAGGTATTTCACCGGTCAAATGATTATTATTGAGCAGGAGGAACTCCAATAAATTGAGATTGCCAAGCTCAGGTGGTATGCTGCCAGTAAGATTGTTGTCACTGAGATTCATTGCAATCTGCAAGCTCGAAAGAGAGCCCAGCTGGGAGGGGATTTCCCCAGAAAAGAAGTTGCCACCCATCTGCAATTCTGTCAAGTGGGAGAGATTCCCCAATGCTGGAGGTATGCTTCCAGAAAACTTATTTTCTGAAAGTTTAAGAAGCTCTAACTGCATAAGGATCCCAAGCTCATTTGGTAGAGAATCTACAAATCTGTTGTGGCTAATATCCAGTCGTTGAAGCATCTTGCAGTTAACAATTTCAGAAGGAATGCGTCCCTCGAGCAAATTAGACGACACGTTGAAAGTCACAAGTTGAGACAGATTACCTATCTCTTTGGGCAACTCACCAGTAAAATAATTGTTTGCAATACGAAGTCGCTGCAACCTTTGGCAGTTGCCAATGGCCAGAGGAATTGGACCACCAAACTTGTTCTGGTCCAATTCAATAGCAGAAAGATTTGCCAATTTGCACAACTCTGAAGGAAAGCCACCAGTAAGCCTGTTTTTAACAATACGAAGTTGTACCAATGATATGCAGTTCAGGACCCCTGTTGGGATATTCCCATAAAAATTGTTGGACTCCAGATTCAGCAGCATTAGGTTAGAATGTCGACAAAGATGAGGAGGTATTCTTCCAGTCAGTTGATTGTCAGAAAAATCCACCACCCAAAGTGGACTGTAAAGTCCAAGTCTCTGAGGAATAACACCAGTCAGGAGATTGTCAAACAGTTGTAGTTGTTGCATTTGTGTCAAGTACTGAAAACCAAATGGAATAGGACCTCCAAGGTTATTAATAGAGAGGTCTAGCTTTGTCAAGTTCCTCAAGCTACTCAGCTCATTTGGTATATAACCGGTAAGCTGATTTTGGAAAAGATACAGAAGATGCAGACCCTTTATCTTACTGAATTCAGCAGGGATCTTCCCCATCAATTGATTTTCCGAGAAATCGATTTCTGTCACCATGGACAAATTCCCAAGTTCTCTTGGAATTGTTCCATTCAGCCCATTTCTGTACAGATAGAGCTTCTTCAAAAACCTCAGGTTCCCAATTTCTGCTGGTATTGGCCCTGCAAGATCGTTTGCATATAAAGCAAGTGTCTCAAGGTTTGTACAGTTTCCAATCTCCTTCGGTATAGATCCTGAGAGCTGGTTGTTCCATAAAATTAAATCAGTCAAGTTTCCAAGCATCCCAATTTGTTTTGGCAGTTCCCCTCCTATGGCATTTTGAGCAAGACCAAGCAATTGTAAGCTCTGACATCCACTTATTTCTGCTGGAATATCACCAGATATTTCATTCTGCCCTGCACGAAAAGTCTGCAAGTTCTTGAGCTTCCCAATGGAATGAGGCAATGGACCAGAGAGGTTGTTGGTGTAAGCAACAACCTCAATCAATGAAATCAAATTCCCAAACTCCTCTGGAAAAGAACCAGATATTTGGTTATTGCATATATTCAGACGTCGAAGAAAAGTCAAGTTACCCAGTTCAGCAGGAATTTGACCACCAAACTGATTATTGTTTAGATAAAGGTATTGCAGCTTTGAACAATTCCCAATTGTGTTAGGTATATCTCCAGTGAGCATATTGTAAGAAAGATCGAGATATCTTAGCTTGACCAAACCACCAATGCTGGGACTCAAGATTCCAGATAGATTCATTGAACTCAAGTTGAGAGACAGAACCACAGGTTCATAATCTGAGCTACAATTCACACCAATCCAACCGCAAGGCGTTTGATCTGTGGATTTCCAGTTCCACAGATGATCAAAGTTATCTTTGAGACCATTCTTCAGATCCAGGAGGAATTTTCCTTCAGAATTTAACCCCTCAGAAGTAGAAAACAATAGGTTGGTAACAAGCCAAAATCCTATAAGCTCCACCCCAAAGTTTTTCCTGGATTTGATAAATGAAGACATTTTATCAATCCTCCGGTTGATCATTGCTGGAGCATAATATGATGATTTCAAACCTACAAGGGTATAGCTATTTCAGATTGGAATTATCAAAGAAGCAAATTCATCAAAGTATACTTTATTTTCATAAGATATACAAATTGGATTTTTCAAAAAAAAAAAAAAAAGCTTGATAAGGATATAGATATAGTATTATTTAACGAAACAGTGACCAGAACAAAGTTTCTGTATACAAGGAATTCTAATGCCCATTAAATAAATCCAGAAAAATTCAGAAATTACAAATTCAAGAAACCAAATTGATATTGAGCTAATAAACCTCATACATTCAAAATAAGTAGGGAAGGCAAAAACAATCAATTTAGATTAAAAGAAGAATATCGAACAGTAGAAGAAGCAAATTTAAGTGTAGAAAGAAAACCTGCAATACAGAAAAGAGAAGAGAGACATACCTGTTCAAGACAAAAAAAAAAAAAAAGAATCACTCGTCGAAGAGAATATAGTAAAAGCAACAATTGCACCACTTGGCTGTAACTCCTTGAGACCATAAAGAGAAAGAAATTCTGGGATTCATGAATCAAACCCAGTTCACCTTTTGCCAGAAATGACGGGGATCTTTGGATCTACAGACCTAAGATTTTGGATAAAAGAAAAGAAAAGAAAATATACTCTCTATCTTTCCTCTTTTACTTTTGAGAAACAAACAACGAAAAGCGCAACGAACAAAAGAAAAGGAGAGATCTTTTGGGTTTCTTATAGAGAAATGGAAACTAAAAAGCAAATGAAAGGAGATGAGCTTTAGCTCTTAATTTGAAGCTTTAATGGCCGAGAACAAGGCATGCTCGCATTAGCTCTTCTGGGTTTTTTTCTCTCAGTAACACCCACCCGATGAAACGAAATTGAAGAAATCTCTGGTTTAGTGAGTGTTGTGTATAATTTGTAAAGGAGAGTGGAGGAAGAGATGGTGGGCTGGTTAGCTAGTTTTATTAGTAGTTTCTTTCTCTTTTTTAGTGCTTGGCTTGGTGAAAAGGTTGTGTGTAGGAAACTGTTTCTGCAACTTTTTATTGGGGCAAGAAAAGTTCAAATTTTTTTTGGTATAAAGATAAATATTTGGATTTTGGTTGATGGTGACACCTTCATTTGTGTAGTAGTAGGTTTCTTCTTTTCTGGAATCTCCATTCTCCAAACATAATTATTTTCATTAATTTATTAGCCATTAACAGTAATCTCTTTGAATTTTTCATAATAATGACAATTTTAAATCACTTCTGTCCAACCGACCACTTACCTCCCTTTTTTTTATGTCAATTGTACTGTTTTTTCTTCTTCTTTCCTATTTGGATTGGAGCATTTTCATGAATTTTGTTCTATGATGTTCCAATTAATTTTTCAGTAATTCCATATCAAAAGTGCTGTAATCCTTTTGATAGTTTTAAATGTTTACGTAGATTTTTATAAAAGTTTAACCTTCTCAATTTTAATATTTAAATAGCTACTAGAAATATGAATCCCAACTAAATAGCTAATTTTATTGAAGTGGCCATTTAAATTTAGATTACCATTAAATAAGTTGAAAAGCAATGTCAAATTGTTTATATTATGTTAACACTTTTTGCTTCTAAAAATGAGAACAATGTCACTTTGTAAATGTTTTTTTATGCCAATCACTTTTGGCTTAATTATTATTTGAATGCTTAACAACATTTTACATTTTTAAAATGGTTGGATCAAAACATGTATTAAATACTTTTTTAATAATAATGTAACAAAAGGCTAGTGAAAATTTAAAATGTATGTATTATGTATTTATCACCTTAATATGTGAAAAGGAAAGAAAGAGGATATTTAATTTAACTATTTTGAGGAGATGGCCCACCAAACTCTCGACGTGGATCCATAACATAGTCTGAGCCGTCCCTTATTTCCATATCGGACGGTTGATATTTGTAGGATATGAATCTGGTAAGTAATTATGAATGGGACCAAACGAACTTTTGGGGAAAACTAATAGAAATTGAATTTCAGCACATGCAAAGGTAATCTCTGCCGCATATCTTTTACAAATTATTGTCGTTTATTACTTTCTAGTCTCTCCTCTAAACACATTATCATAACAGAACCAAAGTTTTGTAATCCAAATTCAACCCTACAAAGGTTTGAATCCGAACCAGAACTGTGAGACTTCCAGGCTGCTTAATGTTCAACAAATTTCTTAATCATGAATTGTAACTGATCATGAATCTTTAAAATAATAGTATAATTTTTTATTTTAAAATATAAGGGAACTGAAGAGAAAAATAATCAATTCACTCTTTTTTTCTTCAAAATTTTATTAAAATGAAAGTAGTGGAATGAAAATCACTCACCAAAAACTTTTTAAAATTTTCTTACAAATTAAATGTATTCTGACTTCTCATTTTTATGGAAAATGAGTGATTGTTTACTAGTTTTTGTCATACTATTGACTTATTTTATTAAAGTAAACATTCTTTTGAATTTGACTTATTTTAATTCCTTAAGAATTAGATTTATCTTTTTTCTTTTGTTTTCTTTCTGGTAAGTTTTATATAGAATTTAATCAATGAATTTACATATTAATTACATGCAACTAGTAAATAGCAATAGATTTTATAATCAAGATCTAACATATAAAAATATCCTCGCTGATAGACTCTATCAATATAATTAAACCACCAACCATCAAATGTTATAAATGATATTTTTGCAAGAATAATAATATAAAGATAACAAAAACAAATATTTTGGGTTTTTAATATTGAGTGTAAGGAAGGAAAGTGGAAAATGGAGTTGGGGGGATGCCCACTAAAACCTCATCTCTTGGTGAGTGTAGGGTATTGACCTCTTCTGTGGCTATGGAGTTAATAATGTCAATTTGATTTTTTGGGTACATCAGTTGGCCAGATTCAGCCTTTCTCTCTACTAATTTTTTCAAACTTCTTATTTCTCTGTTACTTCAATAATTAGGTGTTTGTGTCTATTTCCTTGAATAACTATTTGTTCTTTAAGAATAAGAGAAGAGTCAAACTTTAAGATATCATGGGATAATTAAGTTTTTTTTTTTTTTTAAATTTCTCAAAACATGTAATATAATGTAAATTTATATTCCAATTTGTATTTCAATGAATGAAAAAATTTATTTTTCCTGAAAAAGAAAAAGCTTCATCCATTTATTTGGTTAGAATTTTATAATAAATATACTAATAATTAAATCAAGACTGGTAAATATTGTGCAGATATAAAATCTTAGATGACATATTTCACACCACTAGTACAACAAATTTACACTCTTCACTAATTTAAATTGTCTTTTCTAATATATATACCGGTGAAATCGCCAAACATCACCAAACCGCGGTGCAAAAAACTTTTCCGACGAAGTTGCTGAAGTTTTATGTACATTTATTTACTTATATACACCTTACATGAGGGACAGTTTTGAAATATTTTTGTTTTTTATTAACCAATATTGCTATTTTGCTAATTTATATACTTTTATGTTATGACGGCTAAATGCCTTAAAAAAATATTGATTTATAGGTTGAAAATAAAAATGACAAATCTTAGAATGTATGAAAAATTTGCTATCTCTGTTTATTTGGTTTATCTGTTTATATTAGCTGATATCTAGTAGCTAATTCATGTTAGTGTTTGGTAAAAATTCAGTTACATACTATTAAATATTATTATTTATTTTATTTTTCATATTTATAATAAATTTTAACTAAATTTTTTAAATAAATTATAATTATGTTTGAAAAAATAAATTATTTTTGTTATTAAAAATATAATTAATAATAATTTTACAAAATAATTAAATTGATTTATTACTTTATTAGTATTTTAATTAGGTTAATATAATAATACTACTAATAAGAATGAGTTATATTAACTGGAATAAAAAAGTTTTATTCATTTTAAACATTACCAAAACCTTTAATTTTAGACGTAATTGTAGGATGGGGATTGGCCTATATTATAAACTGTACAATTTATTAGTAGTCCTTATTAAAGCCTTAAGTTGGTATGTGTTTAGCATGATTAGTGGAAAGTGCCAACCCTGGCTTAACTCATTACCCAAAAAATTAAGAATAAAAATTGTGAAAGTATGTGCAATTAATTATAATGTTACATATTAGGGTTAAGGTTAGTTTGTAGTTGAAGTTGAAGGCTATTGTATTTTTTTAATGGATGGATGCATATATATTATTAGTTTAACAAGGAATATAATGAGGGAAAAGATAGTCAAAATAAGTACAGATCCAACCTTTGAATTTGACTCCATACACCAAACTCTTTTTATTTATTACAAGTTCCAAATCCAATCTCGCAGAAACGTATTTTTATACTTCATTACAACAAACCACAAATCTTAGATTCATAGAGTAACCAAAAACTATTTACACCACCTCACAATTAACCGTTATATAACTCTATTTAATTCTCTGGTAACAAAATTATTAAAGAAATTTCAACGTTTCATTATTTATAGTCAATTAATAACTAAAAACGTATATTTTTATAATTCATTTTTTAAGTTTGATATTTTAATTTTTTATTGTATATAACTTTACTTATTTAATCATTATTGAATAATAAAGAAAAAAATTGTGATTTATATATAATTTGAATCAAATATTTAAAAGAAATAACAAAAGCAATTATAGTCCACACATCCCCGCGGAAGTATGTACGAAAATAAGTAATACATATAAGAATATATTTTTTAAAAAGAGATGATAAATAAATAAATTACATCAATTAATTTTAAAAGAATTAACAAAAGCAATTAGAATTTTAATTTTTTTCAAAAAACTAAATTAATTATGTTAATTTTATACCAATTCAGCATATTGTTATATATTACAAAGTAATAGTTAGTTTCAAAAAAAAATTAATAGTTAATTTGGTTAATTAAAACATAGAATACATCATTTTCAAAAAAAAAAAAAAAAGTATAAACAAACAAATGAAAATTTTGGACAAACTTTGTCGCCACCTTAGAATTAATATCTTAAAGAATGAAATTGTAGGACTTTCATCAATTGGTCTCCCGTGAAAGTTATGCTTTGGCACCACTTAGGATAACATTACTTAATATTAATATAATAATTTTAATATCATAGAGTTTGATGGATATAAACTCAATTGTATATTGAGTTTATATAATTATTGAGATTTTAGCTTATCTTGAGAGACGTATAAGTATAATTATTATTACATATTATGTGTATAGTGATATAATTAATGTAATTATTTTTATAGAAATTCAAACTTATATCATCCCATTTCTCATAATGTTTTAATATCAAATGTCAAAAACGGTACTTCACATTCCTTCTCAAAATGAATCTATCACCTCTTCTATAAAAATGGACCATCACACACACCTAATATGATGCTCAATAATTTGAATTTAGATACTGTATTAAATGAGTGCTCCTAAACCCATTTTATTCGTTTACAATATCATAATTCAAATTTTGAAGATTTAATCTATCTAATAATATATATTCTAAAACAACCACCTATTTTCAAACCTCTGTACCTACAATTTTCTTACTTGACATTGTGGGCGAAGAATACGAGACTCTCAAGTGTGATTTATAACCTAACGGCATGGGCGGTAATGGGACTGAAGGACCATTTTTTCAAACTTAATTATCGTCTTCCTTAGACCATTTAGATTAATCTTACTACTGTAATTAACATAAAAAATAAAAATAATTTTAAAACAATCTTCAAGAAGAAAACATAATCAAGCAGGGAAGAAGCACAGCCAGCAGTCATCAAACTGGTAGCCTCTTCATCCAAAACAAAAATACATCCAACTTATCCACTACTGCATCAAATCAAAATAAGTTTAAAGAGCAAACATAAATATATGGATTCAAGATCACTCAATCGTCGCCGCTACTGTTGGAAACGGTGGACGACGGCGGCTCGAAAAAGATACTAGTGTGGATTAGATATGGTGGTAACAGCGGTTTCGGTAATGTTCTTCGATTCATTCGGAACTTGAGAAATAAGAAAATTGGTTGCTTTATTTGAGGATGAAGAAGCAGGAAGAAGCAGAATGGATAAAAATAAGTGGATGAGCAGAGGGCCTTGGCAGCGGTTCGAAAGCTGTGGCTATTGGGTTGGAGATCGATTAGAAGAATGAGTCTCGATTGTAGGCGAAGGAATTGTTTGTGGTCGTCGGAAAGAGACGAGAGGCAGAGGACGGCGATGATGGTAGAGGAGAAAACGATCAGGCAAAACGGCGATGATTATGGTAGGGATTTTTATTTTTTTGTTTAATCACGTCAAATGACGTCATGCACAAAAAATGGAAACTTTATAATATCATAAGTAGAATAAAATTGTATAATAGTAATAAATGGGAAAAAATGTTTTTGGCCACACCCCCGATAAATCCTAAATGCATAAAAAATAAAAAGATAAATAAATGCATGTGGGATAGTGGGTCCAACGCAATGCACGTGAACTACAAGGGGCCCATATGGATGAGGCCAAACTAAGGCCCATGACCCTATTTAATAATAATGTTATCTTTTCTTTACCTTTGCTTCACCTCTTGTGTTGTGGTGGTTACCTTTAAGACTACAAAATATGGGATTTTGTTTGGAAGCCATACCTTACCAATATTTAGGTAAATATTGGAAATGTTAGATATCAATTTTCCATTTATTGTTCAGTATTTATTAGATTTGTACTTTTTTTATATATTATTTTTGTGCCCTTTTCTTCTAATTGGTTATTTACTAATTCTATCTAGCCTTCAAATTCAATAATAATAATAATAATAATAATAATAATAATAATAATATAGGGAAAGGGAAGTATTTTTGGTGGCAAATTCTAATCATTTTTTGTTTTAATGAAATCAATGTATAAAGAAGGTGTGTTTTTTATTGGTGAATTAGTAAGAGATTATTCTATCAAGTTGGAGCTTAGATGTTTAAATAAATAAAAAATTTATGATGTTTAAGAATTTAGTAGGACAAGTCAAACAAGATATATATATATATATATATATATATATATATTGTTGAAAGTCTCCTCTCTTCCTCTTTTTATGCATATATATGGACGTTAGTAGAGTAGTATAGTTGTGGAAGTGTGAACGAATTTGGTACCCGACAATCTCAGATTCTCATACTCCCAAAACGTCAAGCATTCCTATTCTGAAAACTATGGACTACATTTCAGGAAATTTAAATTTTTAAAACTATTATCTTACAGGCAGAATAAGAACATGTAGAGTTTGGATTCTAGTAATTCTTCTTGTATATATTGGCAAACTAAATTCTTTATGATTTTTACTTGTAGAATGAAATACCGAATCAGGTGGCTCATTCAGTCGCTAATTCTCTATTAACAACTCATTCAATATTTGTTCTTATATTACATAATATAAAGTGATAAAGAAAATGAAAATGGACTAACCTACAAGTCCATTGATTCTATTATCGATTCCCTAATACTAATTTTTATATAAATAACTTGTAAAAATTTGTAGCGGATTAAATAAAGAAAATACTAATGATTATAAATATTAAGGCCCAAAAGAAAAATACTGAAGTAACTTGCTAACTCCATATATTTTACTTTACAGCTCTGCTAATTGGAATAAGGAATGCATCAGAGTTAGTATATTATTAATTATGTAAATGTAAAGCAAAGCAAAGCAGATAAGCCGCCGGTCACTTTGCTTGCTGCCAAAAAAATAACAATCTACCATTTCTCAAATTCCCGTGGCGCAAACAATGCCGGTATACATCGTATTCAAACTTTCAAACCAATTCCTTTGCTTTTCTCCCCTAATATCCATAAGGCTTAATTGTTTATTCATATTTTCTCTTATAATTTACTACTAATAGCTTCTCCACCCACCATATCTACTTGCCATATATATAAAAAAAAGGAGAAATTTATTTAAAAATTATCTCTAATCACAATCTCTACTTGATCCTTTAGTCTTTAGTTGAAGTATCAATAGGTATTGTCTCTGCTAGACAATGTCCATATTAATATTAATCGCACATTAAATAATCAACCAAAAATAAAAAATGTGATATTGCAAAGAATATTTTAAACATGTAATTATTCGCAGTTTAAATTCAAATTAGCATCTCTTCCTTTATTTATAGTTCCCAAAATTAAATCACACCATTTACATAAAAAATAAAATTGTAAGCAAAGCTATACATGTTTAAAAAAAAACAATAAAATGGTCACGAGAAGTTGTTTTCTTTATTTCTGTTCTGAAAAAGACGTGACTTTCTTTCTTTATATATAAAAATCATAGTTGAAATGGGAAAAACTGTGAGTGACCTCACAAGTTGGGCATGAAATAAAGCTATCTTCCTCTTCTTCCATATAAGGTAGGAAAGAAGCATTGTTAATGGAAAAAAGATTCCCTTTACTGCCCTGTTTACCATGAAAGGTGTCTATAACTATGAGTCTACTCGATAAAAGCCTGCCTCTGCCTCCCTTTTTATTATGTTCTCAGATTATTAGATTCACTTCTCAACACTTTATGTTCATTATTATTTTCAAGCTAAGCCACTACTTAGTTGTTGCTTCTTTTCTTAATTTTGATTCCTAGCATGTGATGCCTATGTATTATGTTGAATTTGTGAAGTCAAGTAACGAAAACCCATATCCAATTAGTTGCTCATGGGTCTGGACTGCAAATTTCTCAACCCAAAACCCTTTTAATTAGACCAGCCCCATAAATGTCTTTTAATGTTAGTGGTGGTTTGAATTGATAATCAATGGAGTGTGAAATAACTATTAAAATAATCAGTATCATTTTTCATTCTGTGTATAGAAAATAAAAAAAGGCAAGTGCAGGTTCATGCTGTATCCAATAATCAATGGGAAGAGAGTGGAAATGTAGAAGCAAATAATTGATGACCCAAATTCGATAGACAAAGGCAGTGAACCCATGTGGGTTGAAGAAATTATAGGTGAAATCGTTCATCTGTCGTACAGGAACATCAACTTTGGCCACTTCTGGAAGCAATTGGATTTCATTATTTCTTCAATTATTTCACTTCTTCAATGCCTTATCGGGACCATATCATACCGACCGAACCCATGTGCTTCCTTTTCTTTTTTTATTTTTCATCTACCAATACCATCATCACTCTTTCAATAAACCAACTGCTAACCAGCACAGAATTGTTCTAATTTCACCCAAGTCCTAGTCGGAAATTAGTCAGCACCGACCAAAACCCAATGGTTATAAACAAGACATGAATTGCTTCTCAACTGAAAAGTTCAAAGTTTGAAACTGCTGCGCTCATTGGAGAAGAAGACCTATATCATAAAATAGCACCAAAAATGAATCCTTCGATCAGAAATCTTTTGTTTGCCTATATTCATCAATCCAACCAAATGCAGAAAACCAAAAAAGAATTACTAATAACAACACTAGCTAAAGCTTGCTTCTTTTTTTTTTTTTTGTCTATTCTAAAAAACACAACCGACCATACACACGCTAAGCAAGTCAAAATTCCTCTACTCAATTTCCTTCAAAACCAAATTAAACAACTAATCACCTATTCGATTCCATCAACTTCCTAACTATGCTATTACAAAAAACGGAAAAAAAATGAAATTAATAAAAAATCTACCCTTTCTCCATCGGTTTCACAACCAACAGTCCCATCATCTGCTTCTGTTTCCTCATCTCCACAACTTTCCTATGCGAATTTGAATGCAATTTACTGCAAAATGTGGGGCTGCTCGCCGGTCTGTATTCGGGTACGAGTCTCCCGGACTTGTACCTCACTCCACATGCATTACAAAGGGTTTTTGGCCCCATTGGTCCCGCCCGCCATTGCGGCGTCTTTTCCGACCCGCAGTGCTGGCATTTTCTTCCTATTGTTGATGATGATGATGTGACTGCCGGCTTTACTTTCTTCAAATTCTCTTGATTCCACCAACATTGGTGGGCTTGGAGGTCGCGACGCCGTCTACGGTGTTGCTTGCTTCGTGCCTTCACCGGTACCTGTAGACTGCGGCAGTAATTCATGATAACGCTGCCATTTGTGCCGCTATTTCCGCTCATACTGTTGCTGCTCGTGGTGCTGTTTTCGAGCACCGAAACTGGGCTTTGCTGCTTAGGGAGGCTGCCCGGGTTTTCTGACATTATGTCGACGAATGTTTCCAACGGCGGGAAGGCATCTTTGTTTATCATCCATTCTAGCTCTTCTTCTGCAAATTCCTGAGCGATAAATTGGAAATATCAGAACCCTATAGAACCCCAATTTTTCATTTTCAATATAAAAGAAAAAGGCAACTGGTTGACTCGACTCAGTAACTCGTCTCGTCTTGTGTATAATTGGAGTTGGGCGCTCTATTAGTGTCACGTGGGCCACCCATGTGAAACTGCCCCTCACGTTTTGTTTAATCAGTGAGTGCTGGTTGGGTTGGGCAGGAGAATTTTTTAGGATAATGTTGTCTTTTCAAGTGGGAGTGCTCCTACCAATTTTACATGCATAAAAGAGGCAACTAATTGCTGGACATTTATTGGATACAACTCTAAACTCGTGAGCCACAGCTCATTTCAATAAAGACGCATTTTGACCTTTAAATACCAAAACAACCCTTCAGTAAAGCCAACTTTAACTGACACGTGTCCACAACTAGTATGGGCTCAAATGGTTAGAATCGTCCATTCAAATCCAGCAGAAGGTGGCTTTCGGCCAACAACTCACGTTTTGAATAATTAATTAAAAATTTTTAAAAAAAGTAAATATCAGTAACGTGTACCATTCAATGCCGTCTATTCTGACTCGGCCGAGTCGCCATCATGGCGAGTCATCCAAGAAAGAAAAAAAAACCGAGTTAACTCGGCAACAACCCTAAAAGCAACCGAGTCAGGGCGAGTCGACAACACCCCCAGCAAAGACAAAAGGAATAGAGAAGAGAAAAACAATTTCTCATAATCATGACCGACGGTGAACGAACGGGAAGTCTTATAAACTTACAGGTAAAGGATGGGTAGAATCATCTGTACGAAGCCCATTCGGGTTAAGGGTAGGAAGGGGCTTTCTGGGTTTGTTGTGGTCTTCATCATCGTCGTCTTCTACTATGTCACAAGCGAAGTCCAGTAGTAAGTCGTCCATGAAACAACCAGCAGGGTCAAGAGACTCCATTTCTAAAAGTAAAGAGAGAGAGAGAGAGGCTTGTGAGAGGGAGAAAAAAAGATGATTTTAAGGGACGCAGAGAAAATAAAAAAGGAGAAAGAGAGAGAGAGTTTGTTTTGTATAAAAATTGGGGGTATATTATTAATTCACGATGGAGTCGAGGGTTTTTGGGTGGGAACAAGGGGATGGCAATTTTTGTGGGGGTGTTTTTAATTTTAATTTTTTATATTAAGTAATGGTAATATTTAAATATTTATTATTTTTCAATTATTATTAATATTTTGCCGTTTTGCATAAGGGCAGTATCCCATGCATTCATAACCTTCACGTCGTTTTCTTGTAACTTCATCCATAACCCTCCAAACTGCTTCCAAATGTTAAAACCTACCGCTCCTTCTTCACTCTTTTTCATTTATTTATTTTTCTTTCAATTTTATTATTAAATTTAAGAATAGTAAGTTTTTTTTTTAAAAAAAAAAAAAATTAAATTAAGTTAGGGTAGTACAGCAATACCTACCATTTTGACTTAAGCTAAATATATCAAGTTGTTATTATTTTATATCTGTAATTTAGAAATTAATCTAATATGTTAGTTGTAAATTTGTTAAATATTAGTAAAATCTTGATTTTTTTAGAAGATATGTTTCCTTTTACTGGTAAACTATTTTTTCAAAATTAAATTACTATTTATTAAAGTAATTCACAAAGTAAGTTAAAGGAAAACGTGTTTCAAAATTACTACTTTTTTTATACGGGTAATATAAATATATTTGGTTATATTTTAGTCAAATTTATGTCACGTTAAACAATTAAAATAATTACCACATATATATATAATTAATTAATTAAATGGAATAAATTATGTTTTTTAAAAGTAAATAATGGTAGTAACATTTTGATTTCAAAGAAATCGACTGATGCAATTCAATCATATCATATATTTATTTTTCTTGTGTGTACAAAGAAAAATCTGAATACAATCAATAAAATTAGAAAGTAGGATGATTATAATTTAGAAGCGTATTAAAAAATTTAATTATTGTGTGATTAATATTATAATTTTGTCCTTTTTTCATTTTTTGATTAATTTGCGATATAAAATGAAAACATTTGGTAAAAAATAGTGGTTAAAACAAGTGATTAAAAATGATAAATTAATATTATTAATCACTACTTTTTATTGTAAATAATTGATTATAAACATATAATTAGAACATATAATATTAAAAATATTTTCAAAAATATTAAATTTTTAATATTGATCAAAATCTTTTAAATATTTTAAAATTTTCAATATTACAATTAATTATTAATAATATTTATATTATTTAAATTTAAGATAATTTTTTTGTTATTGTTATCTCAATAAGTGGATAGGAATAAGTAAGATGATAGAAGAGTAAAAAAGATAATCTATCTATATTACCTATAAAAGAAAAATAAAAGGGAAATATTTTTGCCTCAAATATTCCTCCTATAATTTTTAATTTATTAAAATTATCTTTTAGTTTTGAATTTGATTAGTTAAATTTGAAATACAAATATCATTTTTTCTAATATTTTTACCTAAAATGTACATATTAACATTTATAATTTATCAAAGGATAATTATTTATAGGTCTATGAGGTTTTGCATAATATACTATGAGATTCTTTTATTTTGAAAATTGTATTAATAGGTCATTCTATTTTGAAAATTGTATTAATAGGTTCTTCAGGTTTTAAAAATTATACTATCAGGTACTTCCGTCCAGAAACGGCGTTAGTCAATTGAAAAAGTCAACGATTTGGATTAAATTTTTAAAAATGATAAAATTACCCTTTAGTTTATTTAAATCAGACTGTGCTAATTAAACTTAATCTTTAAATCAAATTCTTTCTTCTTCCTCTTTACTTATTCTTAACAATAATTCCAATTTATTTTCTTATTAAGAATCATCACAATCTCAAAAAAAAAAAAATCAAAAAAAAAAAAGAAAATCAAAGGAACAACAATGGCTGCAACTCACGGAGGTTGCTCGTCAAGAAATCCAACAATAGACAACCCATCATTTCATATATATATATATGTATATTCTCTAATCTGCAATTAGCAAGAGAGATTATTATTATTATCACAGATAAGATCTCATCTTGAGAAAGAAAGCAAAAATAGAGGAGAAAAAATTATCTGTTTTAGAAGTGGGAGCTTGCGCTATGAATGCTTTTAGTTTTGAGATTATTATGGCCAACAAGCAACTCATGACCTCTTTTGGTTTTGCTTTTGTTTTCGGTAAGCCATTTCTTCTTCTTCTTCTTGAGATAAATGGCAACTACCATGGGTTTTGATTGATTTTTTGCCGCAGCAACAACATTAACTAGATTACACTTTTCTATGACGTCATTGGTTGGATTGGTATCAAATATAGCTAGGTATTCAGCTTCTAAACACATCCTGCTCGTAAAACTCTAGCTTCGCCGCCGATCGCCAGCTAATTACTGAAAATATTGGTAATGATTGTGATGGCGGCGCAGGCAGAGCCCATGATCCAACAGCAGAAAAAATAAAACAAGGACTTGTGATGACACGTCGTTCTTTCTCAGCTTCAATATCTTTAACCCTCTGTTCCCAAATAACATACGGTTCTTCCACATACTCACTCTGTTTCCCATGGTATTTATCAAAAGAAGAAACTCTATTAAAAGAAAAGCTCCCATTTTTTTCCCACTACTACTTTTCAACAGCCTAGACGCAATACCCAAAAAAAGTTCACTGGTGGCAACTGCAAAAGATCTCTTATTCTCGTCCGACGGCGTTTACTGCGACAGAGGGTAAGTAATTTTGATATTATTATTATTAGAAGAGCTTTTAACAGTGTATGGATTAGGATTATGAGAAAAAAATGGAATGAGGTTGAGAGATTAGAGTTAGGAAGGAGAGATAAGAGAGAAAAAGCCATAGAAGGAGAAGAAAGTTTGGCCGATTTCCTAGTGAAAACATAATTTAAAAATGGAAATTAACATTTTAAAATGGAAACCCAATATTTAAATCAAACAAAAGTGTAATTTTGTCAATTTTTAAAAATTTAATCTAAATCGTTGACTTTTCAATTGACTAACATCGTTTCTGGACGGAAGGATATGATAATACAATTTTTAAAACCTGAAAGACTTATTAATACAATTTCCATAATAGAAGAATCACATAGTATATTATGCACACTCTTAAAGACCTATAAGTAATTACCCCTTTATTAAATTATCTTTTAATTTTGAGTTTGATTAGTTAAATTTAAATTACAAATACCATTTTTATCAAGAATTAAAATTAATATTTATTACAAGAAACTAAATAAAACAAATTATATCACCATTATCATCATAATTATTTTATGAAAACAATAATTTAAAATTTAAAATAAATAATTTACATTTTACAATAAATGTAACAAAATAGTAGTAACATAAAATTTAAAATAATTTATATTATTCATGACTATATATTATTATTTTTCTAAAATACTAAAATTATATATTGTAAATTACTATATATTAATTTTTAAAATACAAAAAATGATATACTAGTTTACTTATTAATTATATTCATATTTTTTTTAATTTTTATTACATGCCTCAACTATTTTATTCTGTTTCCGCTATTTCCACTTATAAAATAATTTTAATGAATATATAAAAAAAAGTAGGATAAAATTTTGAGATAAAAAGACAAACAATAGATGGGGAAATGGCGGGAGAGGGAAAAGCCCTTGAAAGTTTCAAATAAAATATTCTAATGAGATAAATAAAAAATATTAAGATAATTATTGTATATGTTCTTCCCAAACACACCTGCTATTAGGAACAAATATCTATTTTTTGTTTTATTTGTTTAAAGCTGGTGAGAAAATTGGTCTTAGGTTTGTGAATCTTAATTAAGAAGATATTTGTGAACACAATTAATACTTTTTATTTCTGCTTTCAAACTGTTATTATTACTTCACCATTCTCAATATTATCACTCCTACAATTTCTAACCTTTCAATGCCAACATTAGGTATAAAACCATCTAAATATTTGAATTAAATTGCGGTTCCATTCACGCCAATTTTCTTTCTCCTGTAAATTGCAAGTCAAAAATAAATTAAATCAGTTTTGTGTTTGATTCAGAATATTTTAAAATTACTTTGAACAATTCTTATATAGAATATACTGAAGAGCGATTGGTTAAGGGAAAAATTCTTATATAGAGTATTATATTTTTACATGTCAACCTTAAAATAAAATTCATCAAAAATTAATTATTATCAACTAATTTATTAAAAATTAATTTATCCCTTTCCTTTAACTTAACGCAGTAAAGTCTAATAAATGGTTGTCGCATCTTTATTCATCTTTGTTTTTTTCGATTAACTTAGTTTGAGTAATAAATCAGAAAATCTTTAATGACTTATTTGAATATAGTAAATCGGCTTCTCTCTTTATTGCGAGAGAGCAAATTGAACGGGAGAAATTGATAATTAATATACACAATAATTGCTAACAATAAAAACATCTGTTCATTGGACTTTTATTTATTTTTTAGACTTGCTTCTTCCATCAATGGAATCAATTGCAATAGCTTAATTTGAGAATGAAAAAGAGAAAAATAAGATGAGGGCAAATTAGGTTAAACTTAAATAATAAATTTTTAAACAAAAGAGAGAGTATATTTATAATAATAATTATATTTTATTGAATTTTATTTTAAGACTATATATAAAAAATTTTAATGAGATGACAGTATTTTATTAAACTAGTATGTAGATAACGTAGTATATCAAGTTGATACGAGAATTTCTCTTGGAAAGGTCGAACTCCAACAGTGGCATAACGAGGTGCATATAAATGCAAATACAAGGTAAAATGAGGGCATTATAGGAACAGAAAGATAAAAAGTCTTTAGACCGATTAAAGAAAAGGAGAGGAGGGTGGGGGCGGGCCGCTTACGCAACAAACATAGGGCCTGGCCTTACAATTCGTCTCTCCCAATGAGGTCCAAAGCACACGTCAATAGAACCAATCAATGCTCGCCAAGTGGAAAATATTAGTATTATTATATTCCACAATTATTGTTTTTAAAAAAATATCTTCTCAATCTTTGACCTTCAGACACCGCACGTGGCGGCGATGATCTTGTAATATTTCAATCTATTTGTAGTTGCACTCCTACATGCCATATTTTGATTTACTAAGTTTCGTTTTTTTTTTTTTTTTTAAACTAAGTTTCGTTAACGACTTATTAAAAATAAATAATTAACAATTTAAATTAAAATAATAAGAATAAAAAAAATCTAGATTGTCCGAATTGATGTGAAATGGGGCTTTTGCATGTGCAGTTGGTGGAGGGTTTGTCCACATTCACCTCAGAACGTGAGCGTCACGTGCTATTTGTGGTGCCAAAAATGAGAGATTCAATGAATTTTCTTCAAACAATATTAATTTCTTATCTAATGAATTAAAAGTGCAATAAATATAATAATTTATCTCACTTCTACTCTTTATTTTTATAATTATTTGTGCAATTTAAATTAACAATATCAATTAACTTTTAACAAAATTAATTATTTCAATTATATATTTTTCTATTTATCTATAAAAAAATTTCACTGTTATTTTATTAAAATAATTCAGCTCTCATTTAGCATCACTCTTTCTATAAAATTTTCCCATACATAACTATAAAGTATTTTAATCAATAATATTACTCCATTGGATTTATTTATAGGAAAGGGGTGAATTATTTTTTAAAAGCAAACTCAAAATTGTCAATGAATTGTTGATAATATTCTTATAATATATTCTTAATAAACTTGATTGTATGGTTAATGATTAATATTTTATATCAAATTTCATTAGGGTATTACAATAATTTCACACATAATCACACATTTTAATCTTTTCCTAAATTAAATATTTTGCTATGTAAATTGAATAATGAATTTAAAAATTTTGTTCTGAGTAGGGATGTGTATAAAAAACTAACCCGAGTCAATATAATTGAATCGATAATTTGGTCTAAAGTCTTGGCAACGATTGGGTTCAATTTTATTAGCCCACAATTTGTAATAGGACCTCAAGATTTATTAGCATAAGGCCAATTAGTATTTAAAACAGGTCAAAATGGTTCGTCCCACTAACTTTTGTATAAATATGTAATCTCGTTTCTCATTAATGAGATTGATTACCTCATTTATTATCTTCATTAATTGTTCGGACAAACATTAGTGCATTTATTATCTTCATTAATTGTTCGGACAAACATTAGTGCAGTGAGTTCGTTTTCAACCCCAACCGAGCCTAAACAATTTATCCATGTAGAAAACCCCTCCCCCACCAGCCGAGAAAATGTCTATATTCCATCAACCCATTTTATTCATTTCACGACGACCCTTCAAGCCGGGCTATCAAACAACCAAATCAATCCACTAAACCCTGGCTTACCAGAACTAATATCACCTCACCCGCCCCACACCAGGGCATATACCACCTTTCCTCCCACCAAATCTCAACTTTCTCCTCGAGCCAAGTTACCTATTGCCACAAAGGTACCAGACACTAGTAAGTCCAGGCTTTGTCCAAAGCTCGGCCTTTCCTTTTAACTCACCAGCCACTCCACCTGTTGGAGACCAAATTGTAGGACCACTATTCCATCTTGACTCTCAAATGTAGGCAAGGTTCACCTAGTATGAAGCTCGCTTTGCTAAGCTCACTAAACAACTAAATCAACCAATGACTAGCTTCAACCCGAATCTCAATCTTCCCCAGACCAACAAGATGACGCTGATTCCACTCATATCCTTAGTATTCTTATAGTAAAGTTAATGGAGAATGAACTTGATTTCGTGGTTTATGGTTAATGTGCTGATATTATAATACTTTTACTCATTCCTATTTTGCTTAAATATAAATTTGTCTATGTAAATTAAACACCAAATTGAAAATTTTTCCTTTAATGGATAGAGTATTAATTTAAATTTGTTGTTGAGTAAAAATCAATAAAATTAGACATGTTATAAAAATCCAGTATTACAGTAATTTGAGGACAAAACTAAGCAGAAAGTTTAAAGCCTAAAGGCCTTAGGCCCATCACTTATTTCTTTCAATTGTTTTCATTTTCAAATAAGTGAATAACTTTTTGTTCTAAAAATATTGAAAACTACCTTAAAAAAACAATTATCTATCTATGAAATATCCGCAAAACTAACTTTATTGAGGTAGAAGTTGGTTTATAAAGTAAAGAGTCAAACTGATTGATTAGTGTCGATAATGAATTATTACAACATTTAACAAATAAATATCAACATATCTTCTCATTACTAGCAACCATCTTTCTTTCTCCTCCTTTTTTCTTTCATTCTTTTGCTAGTTTTCTCAATTGTCACCTTCTCTTTATCCATTGCCCTCACCTTCTCAATGTTCTTCTACTTTGTGTTCATCAGTCATGAGTGGTATCCAACTTCACAATTCCTCACCTAAACTATGCTCTTCTCTCTAAATCTACCACAACTTTTTTTTGAAAAGTATTTTTCACTTATCCATCATCATTGATTTGTAACTGATAAAGCAAAAACGAACTTGAAAATTGTATTATGTATATGAGTTGAAACCTGTCTTTACCATTTGCCTATGATGGCAAGATGATATTGACATTTATGTCATATGCCCTCCCACGCGTATACATACACACTCTAACATTCTTTTCTTTTAAATAAATTAAATGAGGAGCAATTACGAAAAATGCCATTTTGTGAAAGGGAAAAAAAAAACATTAAGGCTTTATAGTTTACACATTCAGTAACTGATGACTATTTATAATAAATTTATAAAATGTCTATTATTTGCCAAATTTAAACCTAAGATAAAAATAATTACAAGGAGTTTACAATTTGTTTATAAAATGCAATTTGGGATAATAGGCTTAAAACAAGTTTAAGGTTGAATTATGATAAAAAAGACTTCGCTACATCTTTTGACATCAAGAGTTTCTCCATTTGAGTTTTTTTCCTTTTTGTTGTCCTTTCAAAATTATTGAAAAATAATTAGTACTAATTGTTGAGATAAAAATTAAACAATTTCTATTTACATAATTTAATTCTATATATTATAAATTATATACGACTGTAAATTTAATGGTACAAATTATTTTATTTCTAATTTATCACATATTCAAATTTAACAAATTGCGAATGATCGCTGTTAAGCTTGATAATTATTGAAAAACAACCTAAGTAGTGATTTTACAAAGATAGAATAGCAGAACTCAAATGGAGAAACTCTCAATGTCCATAGCTATACAATTTACCGGGAAATGAAATTACAATCTACTTACGCCACAGAATAAAGTTCTTACAACTTGAACTAGAAATCTAGAAGCTCCACAATAAGTTTAACTTCTGTTTACTGCCAACGGCTGCAAATTATACGTCGTCGTTCAATGTGATCCAGTTTTATCTCATTAACACGTGGCATCCCCTAGCGAGTCCTTCCTGCAACAAAAATTTTGAGCAGCAGAACTCAAACTACTTGAGTTGCAGTACTGGCATCGGAGTTCCATCATTCAATCCGAACAACAAAATCCATTCGATTTCGCTGCTTAAAATGAATTGGGAACTCAGCTTCTGAGAACCCAGAAAAAGGAGAGCAAAAAAAGTAGAAAAAAACTATGCAGGGATTGAATCTTCAAAGAACACCATCTATTTCAAGAGGGAAGTCTCCCTTATTGGGTTTGGTAGACTCGTTACCATGTTTTGCTAGCATATCTAGAAAACCCATTTCTCCTTCACGTGAGTTTTCTGTCAAACTCTCTTTTTTCATTTGTATTTCTTTTTTACAGTTTGCAATTCATTTCAAGATTAGGAACTGAATTCTGTATATCGAACTTATTACCATCAAGCATCATAGTGATTGAAAGTTCTTTTCTTTACTGAAGTTTTAAGAGTATTTGGGGAAGTCGACCATCTGGTGTGGAAAACTTGTTCACCTTGTCAAGGATTATGTAGGGATAGAATTATGAATTTGTTTCATATGTTATTGATTTCTTTCAGAATGGTGGATTATAGTTGCTAGTTCTCTTTTGGAGTTTGCTAGAATTAAAGGAGTGGATAAATGAAAAGGAGCAGCATTTTAAATTATAAAATTTAATGATGTTTTATGACAAGGGACTAAAATGTTTGAGGAGAAAGTTTCTTTTGTTTTAGTAAATAGTTCTCCAGAGCAAGCAATGATCACTAATGTGGTTAGTGTCAAATAAAATGAATCTAATACTGCATTATATTGCTATAATTGAGTTTCGTTGAGTTACCATCCCATTGCAGTGAGCCAATTTTATAGAACCGCTTAATGTTTTGCTATTGTGTTTCCAGTAAGATACAGAGAAATCTCAAGGTTGAAGTCTTCATTTGGTACAATAAAAGTACATGCATCAAATGTTAGTTTTGGATCCGGGGCTTATGAAGGCGGGGAACAGCAAGATACCCAGAAAAGTTTTGTTAGTGGACAATCCAGTGAGAGTTCATCAGAGATGTGAGTGAGTTGAAATGATATTCTATTAACATTATGAGAATACATATTGGTGTGTCCCAAGCTTTTTAAATTCAATGTTGCTGCTTCCTCAGATGCGAATTCGATAATTATTGTTTATTGTGAATGAAAGAAGTAATAAATAAACACATTTAGTTTTGTTTGAAATAATACAGAAACTATGTTTGAGTCTCTGCTATTTCTAATGTGGCATTAATTTTAGTAAGTAATTAGATGTTAAAAGACAAAAAGATCTGCACAATTTAAGATAGTTTGTTTACATATCACAAATCAAAACTTGTAGTTATGTTTTTTGGTCAAGATGCTTGAAATCAATAGCCTTCATTAAATTTTCTTTTAGATTATGATCTTTCACATTATCCAATGAGCGCGTTTTTCAATATGGCCTCATCTAATTTTCTTTCATGATTTCCAGTGTCAAACCTCCCAGCAAAATTCCTTATCCTTTGTCTGTAGCTATTGTGCTACTTGGATGTGCTTTAGTATTTTCACTGATTGCCTTTGTAAGAGGTGGTCCATCAACAATTGTTGCAGCAATTGCAAAGTCCGGATTAACTGCCGCTTTCACGTTGATATTTGTTTCTGAAATTGGTGACAAGGTAATTAGCTTGCTATATGGAATTCTTCATTTATTGTCTCATCTCTTATTTGAAGTTTGATCATTTCAATTAGTTCATTTTACCTTTTATCTGTATAGAAGTTTGTTGTTGAAAGTTATTTTCTTTTTGTTCTTTTTTCATTCTCCCTCTAATGAAAAATGCCGGTTTGTCATGAAATATGTACAATGGTATCTATTGTCTAGATTACCATGTATGAAAATTGCTGGTTTCTCATGAAATATGTAAAATGGTATCTATTATCTAGATTACCATGTATTCATCAAAAGGACATGTTCATTCCAAAAAATTATGCTATAAAAACTTTATATAATTTCTAGACTTAGTTGCTGCATACAAGTATAGCATCTGATGCAACAAATTCTATCCGTCCAACATTTAAGGGAATATCTGCATTGTGCTTAGTAGTACATTCACTAGAGGGTGTGAAGGAAATTTTGTGATGCCTGCATTCCATATTTTTTCGGAAAATATTTACAAATTTCGGGTTGGAGGAAGTACTTTTTCTTCTGATGACTTCTTCAAATTTAATAGCAAATGAGGTTAAAAAATGCAAGTCAGCTGCAACAGCTGGTAGTCAAGCTAAATAATAGTGAAGTGCAATGACCACCATCTTAAACATAGTTACAATAAGTTTTTAGGTTACCTTGAATAGATCTGAACAAAATCAATTGCTCATACATAAGAAAGATGATAACTTGAATTCTTGGTGGAAGTAACTACCATTTTGTTCTTACAAATTTTACAAAAGACAAACAAGCAGTCCTGTACTAAGTTCATAAGATAATATTGTTTGGAGTTCTCATATGTTGGACTCCTCCTTTGTCTTCTTTACTCTATTGTTAATGATGGAAAGTTATTCGAATATTTTGTTGTAGATGGTTGTCACACTTACCTTCAATACATAACCATTATTTTTCTACATAATATGCTGAGCCTAAAGTTAACTTTTTCGTACATTGACCAGACATTTTTCATTGCTGCACTGTTGGCCATGCAATATAAGAAAGGATTGGTATGTTTCCTTCTGATCTCTCTTCCTCATTTTTCTTCTTCGTTTTGCTTGATTGGTTGTTCATGTTCTTTATTTGTTATATCATTCTCTTCTCTATGCTAAGTTCTCATTTTTAAATAGATTTCTTCAGTGAGGTTATAGCATGTAGTATTCTACTTTAGGAGTAAATCTGAAATATACAAAAGTGAATTAGCTTGCTCCAAAAAAGTTATAGGCCAATAAGTGTATGTTGATTAGCCTTCTTTTCATCGTCAAGTATTAGTGGTACCACTCTCGTCAATTTGAACAGTATGACCAAATGTCTCGTTTTGTTGTAAGGCCAGAAGCCTAGCTGAAATTGACGGAGTTGTACTATGATTGACAAAGCTGAATGGAGGTTCAGACATTGAAAAAATGGTTAAAGATTTGGATTTGTTATGTTTTATTTGGTATCTCGTTAAGTGATCCCATTTCCTTCTGCATCTTTGCACACTAAATGCCAGAAAGGTCCTCGTGGATGTGTCTGTGAAGTGTATATACAAGGAGGGGAATGGGCTGATTGATCAAATGATTTGGATCTTTTTTTGAGAATCTCCTTGATCAGCCATATTCAAAGTTGTGCATCTGTTTATAGATTTTTTGATCTTTTAAATGTTTCAATATCTAGTTTATCTGTTTGTTGGTTCTAAATTGGTGAAATAATAGGAATGAGGAGTGAGGACATCCATGTAGAATCTCAATGCAAAACATTGATTTTTTTTTTTTTTTCCAGAGAATTGAATTTATTGTTCTTTAGAGTAGATTTGAAGTTCAGGTTGACAGTTTTTGAGAAAACCTTTTCTTTGGCTTCAGAAAAAAAAAAAAAAAAAAAGAAAGAACACTTTTTATTTTTGTTTAGAAAGAATGGTTCTATTGATGCTGTAGAAAATCTAGTGACTAATTTGTTTTGACTATGTATTAAATCTTTGACAAGGTTCTTCTTGGATCAATGGCTGCTCTTTCGCTCATGACAATCTTGTCAGTTCTTATTGGGCGCATATTTCACTCTGTTCCTGCTCAGTTCCAAACAAGTAAGTTATAGTTGCTGATTCTTTCATCATGACCAGGGCTGTTTATATGCTTTATAGTGGTTTCAGTGAGACACATGGCTGACCCTATATGCTTTATAGTGGTTTCAATTTCAAGAATACGTTTTCCCGTGTTTAGTCGAGTCTTGTGGTGACAAAAAAATATACCGACAACCTGTCTCTTTAAGATTCAACTAATTACGTTATTTATTAGCTGGAAGGCTGGAGAGGAGAGTTGTTAATAAAATGAAGTCTGTCATCTATTACTGAACAATTTAGAAGGTTCTCGTGTATAGTTTGCTATTGATCCACAAACTAAGATGCTTTGAGCCTGGACACACATTATTGATATTATGTTCTTCTTGACTCAGATGGTTAAATATGGAATACCCTGATTCATGCTGAACTGGGTTCTTGATTTTTTGTCTAATTTTCTTGATACGTGAACAGCCCTTCCAATTGGAGAATATGCAGCTGTAACTCTCCTAATGTTCTTTGGACTGAAATCAATAAAAGATGCATGGGATCTTCCATCAGATGAAGCTAAAAGCGGTGACAAGGGCAGCCCTGAGCTTGATGAATATGCTGAAGCAGAAGTACTTGTGAAAGAAAAAGTAATTCTCTAGCTTCCATGCCTTTTGTTAAGGTTAAAATGATTTTTTACTTCACAAGTTCTAGTACTTCAGGTATCAGTTACTGTGTACTGAAAACATACAGGCATGACATAATTGTGTAATGATTTTGAGAATATTGTAATGTCCAATCCTTATGTTTCTCAGGTATCAAAAAGGCTCACGAATCCATTTGAGATTGTCTCCAAGTCCTTCAGTCTCGTATTCTTTGCTGTAAGCATCTTCTTTTAATTGTTTGAGGAAAAATTCTCAAGTTTAAGAACAATGTCCCTTTCTTCTTCTTGATGCATTTAATATGCAACAGCTGTAAAGAGTCAACACTGAAACTGTAATTGGTTGCAGGAATGGGGAGATCGCTCAATGCTTGCAACAATTGCTCTTGGTGCTGCGCAGGTTCAAATTCATGAAATTTTGATAATTCATGCCTCTATTTTATTCTCATTTACAAAAACATTCTTGAAATTCAAATTCCGTGTTTTAACCTGTTTTTACAGTCTCCATGGGGAGTGGCAACTGGAGCCATTGCCGGACATCTGGTTGCAACATCTCTTGCGATCCTCGGAGGAGCTTTTCTTGCCAACTACATTTCAGAAAAACTGGTATTAAGACCTATGATGAGTTCTTTTTCTTTTCTAAAATAATTTGCATGCAACTCACTCTGTATTGCTGATCGATTCAGGTAGGGTACTTGGGCGGAGTTCTATTTCTTGTTTTTGCAATTGCCACATTTTTCGGAGTTTTTTAGAGTGTAACTTGAGTAGGGAACCACTGTTTCTGTTTCTGGGACATTCGGATGTGATTAGTTGGTGGAGAACACAGTAGACAAAGAACGGATTTGAGATACACCATTGATTGTTAAATCTCTACTTAGATGTAACTTTTTACTGGAGAGAGGCAATACGGTTTTTTGTAATAAGGTATTTGTTTGTAGGATTATTATCTCAGATATTAAACTTTAGATGTGGGTCTGTACATGCTGAAATTTTCAAATGCTGAAATAATAAAATGGCAATAACACGAAACTCTTGCAGTTGCAGGTATGTGACAACTATGTTGGTTCATATTCCCTTTCTACAAACAAAGAAACTACGCGAATTTAATTGCAAATTTCCATTAAGAATTATCTGATAAAATGTCATGCTTTTTTTTCTTTTTCTCTCATATAAACCACAGATTAGCCAGTAAGATGAATGTGGTTTTGAAAGTTTATGCGAAAGTCTAGGATCAATTAACTATAGGTTGCCTCGAGCTCATAATACGTTTTGCGTACAAATGAAAAATAAGCTGAAAATGACAGGAAAAAAAAAAGATCAAAGATTGTTATGAGACAACGACATGTCGTCTAATAGAAAGTATCCCTGTAACTAAACTTTACAGTCTAATGGCGATTGTCCTCATCTTTAGCGACCAGCCAAAGTGATGATTGTAACCTCATTCCAAGAACTTGGCCCTTTATTCCCTGCTCCAAAGGAGTTGATGTTGCAGTGAAATTCTCAGAAAAGAATGCAGGTTGTTTTGGACTGGGAAGTGCTGTTTCACTGCCCAACATTGGAGCAACTTCCAACATTTTTGGCCTGTTCTTGAACGCATAACAGTCCAATTTGAATGCATCTCAAAACTTCATGAGGAGAATGTGACCCTTCAAGTGTTGAATCTACTATCTCCAGTACCTTATTTTCTTTCCATAACTCCCACACATGAAGAATAGTTCATATAAATTAGTATGTAGTTTTGAGTATTTGAAGAGTTTCTATCACTTACATGTCCTATCAAGCTGAAAGAAGATTCCTCTAGCCCAAAGTCATTCCTTTTCCTCCCATTTATAATTTCCAACAATATCACTCCAAAACTGAATAATCAGAATTTACTGAAACCTTCCCAAACGTTGCATACTCTGGTGACATATAGCCACTAAGATAAAACAACCGTTAAAAGTAGAGTACCTGGTATTTCTACTGGCCCAGTATAGTAACATCTTATACTTACTAGGTTCCAACAACCCTTTTTGTTGTCTCTTGAATTTGATCTGATTCGAATATCTTATCCATGCTGAAATCTGAAATTTTGGATTCATCTCCGTGTCTAATAATATATTGCTGCCTTTTAAATCTCTATGGATAATTCTTAATCTTGAATCCTGATTAAGTTACAAGATTTCTCAAGCCAACCCTGCAACGATATTGGAGCCTTTCTTCCAATCTAGCTCTGCACTTTTTGTTCAATCTATGACATGATTTTAGAATTTATAATTAAAGGCTCAGTTCAATAATGAGAAATGGATGCATGAAAAGACTCACCAAAAAGAAATGAATCCAAGCTTTTATTTGGCATATATTCATAGATTAACATTTGTTCTCCTCCTTGAACGCAGCATCCAAGAAGTTTAACAAGATTTCTACGTTGCAGTTTTGCAATCATTCTATACCTTGCATTGAATTTTTAGCTAGTCGTTTTATAGCTACCTCTTTTCTGAATTCTATTCGTTGACTCATGTGAATTTAATGTTAGATTTTATTTCTATTAGTACTTTTAGATTTTTCCTTCTTCAACCTTTCAAGTAGCAAGAGAACGAAAAGTAGGTTCATTGGCAGTAGTGAACATCTGCTGTGCTCCTGTAATACTGTTCCGTCCTCTCTAATGGATTCCCTTTGAAAACCCCTCCATTTATCTTCTTGGAATGTCAATTATGTTCAAAATTTTGTAACTTGCCGTTGTTGAGTTGATAGTTAAAACTAAATCAAAGATTACAAGATCTCATATCTCTATTAATTGCAATCTCAATATTCATATTTCCCAATTTCCAATCTCTATATCGTTGCTAGTAGAATTGTTCTGCTATTTCTATTAGGAGCTTATGATTGTTGATACAGGAAACTGTAATTTGTAATAATACATTATGGTTGTGTTGAGCATGTCAAAGTTTTGTTGAATGACCTATTAATTAGTCTAGTAAATTGCTTGTATATACTACTTGATCAAAACCTATTAGAAAGAATCCTTGCAACTAAACTTTAGCGTTCATATTTTTAGCGACCAGCCAAAGCAGTGACTGTAACCTCATTTAAAGAACACGGCCCTCCATCCCGTGCTCCAAAAGAGTTGGCATTGCTGTGCAATTCCCTGAAAACAAATGCAGGTTGTCTGGGATTGGGAAGTGTTATTTCGCTACCCAACATTAGAGCAACTTCTAACATTGTTGGTCTTTCAGCAGCCTTTTCTTGAACACACAAAAGTCCAATTTGAATGCATCTCAAAATTTCACGAGGAGGATATGACCCTTCAAGTGTTGGATCTACTATCTCCAGTACTTTATCTTCTTTCCAGAACTCCCACACCTGTACCAGTTAAGAACAATTCATATAGATAACTATATAATTTTGAGCTATTGAAGAGTTTCTAGCACTTACGTGTCCTATCAAGCTGAAGAAAGATTCCTCCTGCACTAAGTCATTGCTTTTCCTCCCACTTATAATTTCCAACAGTATGACTCCAAAACTGAACACATCAGATTTTATTGAAAATTTTCCTAATGTTGCATACTCTGGAGACATATAGCCACTGCAATAAAACAACTGTTAAAAGGAGAGTATTTGGCATTCCTGCCGATCTGGTATTCTTCCAACTTATACTTACTAGGTTCCAACAATCCTTTTTGTCATCTCTTGAATTTGATCTGATTGGAGTGTCTTAGCCATACCGAAATCTGAAATTTTTGCATTCATTTCTGCGTCTAATAATATATTGCTGCTTTTTAAATCTCTATGTATAATTCTCAATCTTGAATCTTGATGAAGATATAAGATTCCTCGAGCCACCCCCATTATAATATTGAACCGTTTCCTCCAATCTAGTTCTGACCTTCTCGTTTGATCTACAAAATGATTTTGTAATTGAATTTTGGCACATCTATCATATATTCTATCAAGAATTCAGAATTACAGTTTCAGTTTCAACATTGAAAATGGAAGCATGAAAAGACTCACCAAAAATGAATGAGTCCAAGCTTTTATTTGGCAAATATTCATATATTAGCATTCGTTCTCCTCCTTCAATGCAACACCCGAGAAGTTTGACAAGATTCCTATGTTGAAGCCTTGCAATCAACATCACTTCAGTTTTAAATTCTTCTATTCCTTGAATGGAATTTCTAGACAGTCGTTTTACAGCAATCTCTTGTCCATCAAATAGTTGACCCTGAAAATTACGTTTCGAAATGTTAATTTTATCTGAAAAATCAATGCTGCTAGATTTCTAAGATGAAAAGAAAAGAAAAACACAGACAACGCGGTTTACAAAAAGAAACTATTGCGTGGAGCCTGGAGGCTGCACCTTGTAAACTGTACCAAAACCACCCCGGCCTAGTTTATTGGCTGGAGAGAAGTTGTTAGTGGCAGCAACAATCATGCTAAGATAAAAAAATGTTATGTCTGGAGGATAACTATTCTCTGTTGACTTGAAAGAATTGTTGTAGTTGATTGATTCATTGAATACTCTGTTTTCTGATTTGTTTTTCATTCCTGTCCTTTGACAAATTGAGCATGAACGGTTAGTTTAAGGTCTCTTATTGTGTATTTTTGATGGTGTAATAACAAAATTTAAGTCTTTTATATACATCCTTATAGGTTATTATGCAAATAATAATCATACGTAGCCTTTTTAGTGAAGTTCATGGAAGTTTATCTATGAGAAGTAGAGGATAATATAGAAACCCACATTGTATTTGTTTCTTACCTTTTCTCCTCCTCTTGAACCATAAATATACGAAGAAGAAAAGTGTACAACATGATGAAGCAATGGACAGTATAAGAACTTTTCGCTCCTTCTTTCTATTAAAAGCAACTGAGGTTCTAGCATGCTCAGCTGCATTCATAAGAAAATATTAGATTGTTATCCAAAAGAGTAAGGAAGTAAAATTGTATCCTAAGGAAAATGGGTCACTTCCTCTCTTGATATAATAATAGCAGTCAGTTTAGAGTTGTGATTTCTGTTTGATAGAATTGTATTTCTAATGTCAAAAGTAAAGTCAAGAAGGAACTAATACGTACCTAATTCAACTGAATCAACTCGAGCATACAGATCATATTCATAGACATGTTCTACCGTGTCCCATAATTGTCCATACCAAGCCAAACAACCACTTCCTTTCCCAGGCAAATTTATGCTTGCATAGGCAGAGCAGGAGCAATTCTTCTTGCATTCCTGTTCACAATGCATTCGAGTCATATTCATGTCCACCCAAACTGCAACTGATGTATCAGGAAGCTTGATATATTCCAGTTTTACAAATCCTTCTCCTTGTCCACAGAGTAAAGAAGGATCTTCTCGCTTCCTGACACACCCTTTGGATCCATCTCTGAGTTGCCAGTCCTCTGGGGACTTTGGCGCATACCCGGGTAGACAAGAACACTCGAATATATCAGGATTACTAGGAGCACACTTACTTGAAGCACCGCATCTTCCATACAAATCGCACCGATACTCTGGTGCAGTCCACATCTCCTTCCACTGGTTTTCACTCTTGTGCAAAGTTAGCACCTTGATAAGCCCTGAATGATCTACCATTGATCTCACGAAATAAGAATCATCAAACATACTGTAGGAATAGGTTGTTTCATTTTGATTATTAACAAAAGTAAAGTTGTATATATCTGAGAATTTTCTCCATGGCCATGGTATGCTTCGCCAATAAAGTTTCGAGCCCTTGTAAACAACAAACTGTGTTGGGCCTCTTGTGTCTAACTCGTTTATGTAATCTCCTATACCTGGGTCATTTGCAGATCGCCATGAAGATAGCATCCAGTGCTGTCCTGTCTTCCGATTCAACCCCAGTTTCATCCCTGCAAGCAGTGTATCGGTGGGATAGTCAAAACCCTGCCACACAATTCTTTTACCGTGGAGCAATACCAAATTTCCTGAATCCAAGAGCTGAAGAACACATGCATCTGAACCTTCCATGGTTACGTTGGTAGACCATACTGGAACGTTTTGGTTAGAATCGTTATAAAGAACAAGGTTCCTGTCTTGATTGATTGAGAGAACACCTGAAGTGCCAGTAATAGGATTGTTCCTGTTTAGAACCCATACTACAGCTTTTTCTGAATCTTGATGAACCCAAATTCCAAGATATCTATTGGTAGAACTTCCACGGATGAAAAATCCAAATGCATATTTATTACCTTTTGAGACAAGAAGGTTGCCATCTTTGAATGTCTGGTGTGCTGTAATTTTATCAATACAAGTGCATGATGTGAATTGGAAGAGTAGAATAAAAAGGCACAGGTACTTTTCTATAGCTGCCATGAGTATAGTTTATGGCTATATTAAATTGATGATTGTATCATGATTTGTTGTAATATGGTATTCTTGTTGAATCTTGTAGGTCATTTAAAAACTAAGTCAGTGGTCTTTGGCATAGCACTGTGCATAAGAGGAATATAGCTAAACCAATAACTCAAAGGAGTATGATGTTTGACTTTGACGACCCAGAATTTTCCACTAGCATGATCATTTTCTTTAAACTTCTGGAATTGATAGCCTCCAAGAACCGTGTTACAATTGCTTTCATTTAATTTCTTTTTTCAAATGTTAGTAAAATGCTGACATTAGGTTGACAGTGAAACATAATAAAAGAAACAATTAAGGACATAATATTAAAGATAATAGCTAAAATTGCATCATTTTACTTTGGTTTTAAATCGGCTCTATTTCTGTCGGACCTTGCTTTTGTTATTCCATTGGTCGTTGCAGTTCTAACTGGCCGGAAGGAATTTGCTGGTTCACTTTGAAGTTTCAACTGCAATGGATAAGCGATATTTTAATCATATAATCCATGCAGGAGGCAATTATCAGACTTGAATCAAGTGCAGCTGGTGTAAGTATGATGAATTTGACATGGTAACTGATTTTAAATTTATTTTTATGTCTAGGTTTCGATTGAATTTGCTTTTGACAAAAGACAGACACAATTGTTACAATGTTCTGCTAATGTAGTTGAAACAAATTTATAGAGTTCCAAATTCTTAGATAAAGAATCTGTTTATTTTTCTACTAATTGGAAGGAAAGCAAGGTACAGTTTTTGCCTTGCCAATGAAGATGGCTGGTTATATATATAATCAATGCCCATATTAAAAATAAGGGATAATTATAATTTAATTCATTAGTTTTGACATATTACACAATTTACTCTCTCAATTTTTAATAATTTTTATTTCTTTTCGTCCCTAAAATTAGTCTATACATAAGTGTGCAAATGATTAATATAATAGAGAGAATTTAATTAAATGACATAAATGCCCTCCCACGCATTTTGGATGAATTAATCATCTTCAACCTCTAGCAAGAACCAAAATGAACTTATCCACCACAAACCCAACTTACCATTCTACAAATAAACGTAACAAGTAAGTATATCAAATCCAAACTCTCGTGGAGAGTAATCGGAATCTGACCTCTATTTCTACATTAGGTCATCGAAAACCAGCGAGAAATACAATACAAATATGAGTCACGTAACTCGACTCACGACCCGATCGATTCTCCATTTACAATCAATGAACAACAATGATTTTAGTGTCAAACTTCTCGTCTTCACCCGTGCTTCACATGGGTGGCTTCAGATCAATTGTCCAATCACCGTAGCAAACTGAATTAACGTCGATGGCTGTTAAAATCGTGGCTTTTGATCGTGTTTCTCACTGTCCAGCAACGATGCCGAGTGATGAGACTGGTCTCATTTGGTTTGTTGGAGAGACATGTTGAATGGTGGTCTCCATTTGCTGGTCCAAGTTTCGATCAACGGTCACTCTTCTTCTTTCAAGGGACAATTATAATTTCCCCTATTTAATTTGTTAAAACTTAGGAACTTAAAAAAATATTAAAAATAGAGGGACTAAATTATGCAATATGCCATACTTCATGAACTAAATTATAAGTATCCGTTATTATAGTTAAATGGGCAATTGTGGAAGTTTATATGGATTTAACGGTTTTTGAAGGACCAAAAAGTTTAATAGTGACAAAATAAAAAGACAAAAAATAATAATGAAAACCAAAAAATTAAATTGTTTGATATGCCAAATCCAGGGGACTAAATGATAATTATCTGTGAAAATAATCTTTTAAAATTTAAAAAAAGTTATTAGTTTCAAGTTTCAACCCCTTCAAGCCAGACGAGTTTTCCATTTGAACACAAGAGCTCGCCAACTCTTGTAAAAGGAATCAAAGCATAGAAAAAAGTTTCATAAGAAACAACAACCACCTGCCGTAAGGAGCGAGGAGGAAGATGAAGATAAATAGTGGGAATTTAATCGAACATCTGATAGGCATTAAAATAGAGCCGCGTGAGTAGCACTATTAAGTTTCCCTATCCCCTTGGCCCTTGGGGTGGTCTACAAATTGCCACGTTACAGTTCCATATTTGCATTAATAATAAATAAACTGCCCAGTTGGAAAGGAAAAGGGAAAGTGAAAATGTCAAGAGAGCAATTGTTTCTCCATGCTCACAATTATCAAACATTCTCTACTTGCACTTTCAATATCTTACCCTCCAAATTCCATCCCCAATTGCTGAAACACTACCCAGAAAGTTCATTGAAGAAAGTATCAATATCAATTAATCTTTGGAGACCAAATACAACTAGTCAGAGAAAATCAGCAGCACTGAAAATTGAAGCAGTAACAGGAGGAGGAGGAGTTCCATTGCCACCTCTTGATCTTACAGAAGACAATGTTAGACAAGTCTTAGCTGATGCTAGATTAGAGGCAATAATCATCACTCTTATCTCAATTAACCATTCAATTGTTTCTTTCTTGTTTTGAAATTTTTTGCGTATAATTTGTTGCAGTTCGGACAGCTTTTTGACAGTGAAGTTGGCATAACAGGTGACTTTACTTTAAGGTATATACTTTTGCAAGACCAGCTATTGAGTGCATTCAGGTGTATGTCAAATTTAATTATGAATTACAGGAAAAGCTGAGCTTGCTGAATTGGATGGACCATTTGTGAAGATCAGTCTCAAAGGAAGGTTTTGGCACAAACGTTCAACAGTTCTTGCTAGACTTGCCAATTATTTGAAGCAAAGAATCCCTGTAAGTTTTTATTCCATTGCTGTTTGAATCAAAATTAGCACTGTCATTTGATTCCTTTTCTCTTTTCTCAGGAAATTTTGGAGGTAGACATAGAAGATGAGAAACAACTGGATGATAGCCCTGAAAATTTTTGAACTTCACCTCCAGCCAGAGCCAGGCAATACCACAGGCCCTTGCATTAAGCCTTAATCTGTTTGTATTTGATCAGAATGTAAGAAAAGTTGAATCAAACTCTTATAATTTTCCCCAATAATAAAAAAAAAAGCCTCTTATCATTTTCTCTTACCATAGTTCCGTTATCAGAGAAGCAATTTGAGAATTCAATTAAAATAATGCAAATATGATTTATACATAATCTGCAGTGGAAACAATTGGGTCAGCTCATGATTTTATAAATCTCACTTTACAACAATCTTAACTTCTCAACATATTAATAGAATGAGTAATGGGTATTTCTGTTCCTAAAATAATCAGATTTTATACAAAATTGTTGAACAGAACAGCAAGAGCTCCTTTTACTATCCTTCTCTTTATACTTTTTTTGAGTGAGAAATCATATCATTCAACTATACATTGGTGAGACCGAAATGCACCTTTTGACAACAATTCAACAATCCGTTTTTCAAGCCTTGCTGCTCCTTGACCTGGCCGTAAAATGTTAGCATCACCCCAAACTGAACATGTTCTATTCTCAGGTTCACCCAAGCACCACCCACCAGGAATGACCTCTCCAGAATTTCGCCCCAAAATTTCCCGGTCAATGTGTTCGAGCACTGAATCATTGTCTTGAAAGTGGCTTGCAAAGGCAGCCCCACTTCGTATCATAGCATCAAATTCTCTAGCATTGAAGGTGTGGTTTGCCAGCTTATTAGTCTTCTCAAAGGCTACATATTGCAAGTTATGGTTTATCACAGTGCTGTTGTACTGATCAGAATTACATAGGACAGTGGGGAAGTAGTTGGTTAGGGATGAACGTGTATTTGACAAATACATCAATACAATTCTGGGAAGGTTTTCTGCACCCAAAATGCAGTGCTCTATAAAATTACGACTTAAAATGTAAAAAGAGGAACCTGCATTGGAAAAAAAAAATCTATCATATTAGATTGACAAGTTTTTATATTTTGTGCTACGAGGAAACACATAAAGTTTACAGAGAGATGAGAATAAACAATATATTTCATGTAAAAATTAAAAATAATTATAAAATATGGCAGGCAGTGAGCTGCAACTGTTAAAAAATGCCAACACAATAATAGCCATTAGTTGGCATCAGAATGATGGTCCTCAGGCCAACAAAATTGAGCAAGTGAATAAAACAAACATAGGGTTTTATCTACTAGCAGAGATTATTCAAACCTCAAAGTACATTCTACTTCATAAAAGTAATGGAATTCACATGGTGATTCCTCAATTCATATGAAGGAGGTTTAAGGGCACAGGTAATGACCCTCCTGTAGATGGTTAAAAGTCAATGCAGAACACTGCACTGAATGTGGTATAAGCAGGATTTACAATGTAGCACTAAAAAAAAAGTGTATACCAAAGTACTGAACACGTTGCTAGGTGGCAAGCATTCTTACTTATTAAGTGATTAAACCAAAAACAAATTTATTAGCTTTCAGAACTGTCAAATGATATATTTTCTCAACATTTTGGGAACATTTGATTCAAAGGCCGTACTGCAGGTGGAGCAAACACAAACCTTTGGTAAACAAGGATTCTGGAATATAAAATACAGTATTCAGCTTTCCAGAGTCCAATGTCCCTAGAGTCTAGACTCCCCCAAACAAAACCAAGGTCACAAACATATTCGGTTCTTGATCAATTTACGTTCCACACAAGAATCACAAAAGCCTTTTACATTTTACAGGAAGTCAGATACCAATTCTTCAATACGTCTGTTTGATCCCAGGAAATCATAAATCTGAAGCCTTCCAAACAGATCAAAACAGCCACAGTAGTTAATACTTGGTAACCGGATTCTTTATCCAACCATACATAATTTTTGAGGCATGCCAGTTAATTCTTTATTAGTATCAACAGTGCAACCAATAATGCAAAGACACAAAGTCAACCTCGTTTACTTTTTTATCCATCTCCAAATTCCGGTATTTCACATGAAGAAACTAGAATTTTGTCATCTCATCCACCAAAATCAGGAAACTGCCAATAAATCTTGGCAAATCAACAGGTGTAAAAAAAAAAAAAAAATCTAGCTTTGAAAGCTTGCAGCCATGCTGTCATACAGATGAATAGGGAAAGCACTTCTAAATTCTAATTCTAAAATTCAATATCATCTACAATCTTTAGATTGCAATTCAACTTACTCTGCTGATTTCACTCCCCTGTTGAATTTCACACTACTACCGATAACAATAGCCCTACAACGGTGAACACTGTATGAATTGTTCAACAGTATTGATAACTTTTGGCAGGTTGATGATCTAAATTAAATTGTCTTGCTGCTAGTACCACACACAAGTTAAAATTGATTCCTCTGTATCTAACTCCACCAAAAACTAACATATATCTGCTCACTGAATTATACTATCTATTCAGTACCACACAGTCACACCTGTATTCCAAATAACCTACATTCTCAATCAATTGCTTTCTGGTTCATTTCACACATCCATAATAGATAAGTGGGATAAGAAACGTAGTTAACAAATTTCTTACTTTAGTTTGTAATCCATGAACATCTCCACACTAATTGAAAATGGGATACATCTACTTGCCTTAATTATCAAACTGCATCAGTTCTATGCCTTAACTATCAAATTGCAATGATCCTCTTACAGCCACTAATTCCAAAGATTAAGAACCAGAGTATAGAAGAACAAACATGGAATCTTTTTTTTTTTTTTTGAGAAATTATAAAAAGAAAGCAAACCTGTAAATATCCTGAAAGCAGTAGGTAATTCTCTCTTCTGGGAAGCATAGAACATTTCAGTTCGATCTGAAAGATAAAGCCCAGGATCAACAATTATAGGCTTCAATTTCCTAGACCTGTAAACACCAAGACATTTAAGTATTATAACTAGCTCATCCTAAAATAAAACAAACCAAATCCTAATTCTAAAAGAAATTAAAAATCCAATTGACATACTCTCTCCAGCCAATATAACTTGTGTGATTCAAAAAATTGAAATCCTTTGGCAAATAGGAGAAAATATGAAGCAGATCTGCAATGTCCATCAGCAGAGAAAATAAGAAATTTAATATAAAACCCAATAAAAGAAATGCAAAACACATGACACCATAAAACGAAAAATTTAAAAAACCCACAGAAATAAAATTTGACTTGAAATCACAATGTAAAAAAGCTTACCATCTTGTGTAACAAGTGGGTAATCATCAGCACTAAGATTAACAAACCAATCCCAATTCTTCGACAATTTTAACAAAATAGCTGCGCCATGTAAAGTAGCTGAAATCGTAGACGAGCCTCTTGAGTATGCGAAATCAGCTTTCCCAATAACATTCACATTCTTTGCAGCTCTAAAAATAGGTTCCGATTGAACAGTGAAAGCTAATCTCTCACGATCAGACTGAGGCGCAAACCGGTCGAGGTGGAGAAGATAATGGTTTTTCGGGTGGTAAGTAGCATACAGGAGTCTGAGAACTCGTCCAGAGTCGCCTTTAGATCCAGAAATTAGATAAGCAATGGAGGGAGGAGAAGGATCGGAAGGGATTTTATTGAAAGAGGGTTGGCGGGTCGGGAATAGAAATGGATCAGGGCGAGAGTGAACAGTGGAGTCTAAAGAGGAAGTAGAGGAAGAAGTGAGGGAGAGGACGAAGAGGAGAGAGAAAAGAGTGGTTGCAAGAATGATTGAAAGTGTGGTTTTGGTGCTATCTTTTGAGGTGGTGGCGGCGGTGGTTACGGTGAACGCCTGCTGTGGAGACATTTGCAGTTTTATTTTCTTTTTCACACAAATTGCTGCGCCAAAGAAGAATAAATGTTCTTCTGTTTCTTGAAGGTCGCGTCTCCTCTCCTTACAGTATCTGTCTCCTGTTTCTCATAGCTTTCTTCCCCACCATTGCACTTGCAGAGATCGCTGCGTTTAATGGGCCTAAATTGGGTTTTCATACGGGCCTCTCTTTTTATTGCCAAAAATGTCATTAAAACGATGACTCACTTGTTTTAATAATAGCCAAAAAACGCTTGTCGTTTACGTCACAACGGCTAACATCTGCTACGCTTTTTCCGTAAAACCCCAACCACCACCTAAAAAGCATAAAAAATAGCATACGCGGGAACAATAGAGGTACCTGATAGGAGAGGTAGGGTCAAACATGGAATCGGAAACCAAACGCAACCATGAGCCACACTCCGACCAGTGGGCTTCAATTGCATGGACCTTGCTATGTAATGTCCGGAATCAATCGCCGCTTATACAGTGCATTACAAACTTCGTTTCCATGGATTTGATGGCCAACACACTTCTGTCCGCCGGTGCATCGCCGGCTATGATCCATTCTATCGAAGAAATCCCTGATTTCACTCCTCATGCTCGTGGTCTCTGCATCAATGTTGGTACTCTTTCCCCTAGCTGGTTACCGGCCATGAAAGCTGCCGCGGAGGTGGTCAGTAAGTTGGGAAAACCTTGGGTTCTTGATCCTGTTGCTGCCGGAGCTTCTAGTTTCCGGTTGAAGGCTTGTTTGGAGTTTACGAGTTTGAAGCCTACGGTTATAAGAGGAAATGGGTCGGAGATTATTGCTCTGTCTAAAGCTTCACTTGGCGCCGCCAAGGTTGACTGTTAGATGTTTGATATTTGTCTTTAGTGAAGCTAACAATTTGCTAAATTTTTCATTGTCGAACTGAGACATTAATTTATTTTTTTTCTTTGAAGGGTGTAGACAGTTTCCATGGGTCAGTGGATGCAATAGAAGCTGCAAAGTCTTTGGCTCAAGCAAGTGGTGCCATAGTTGCAGTTTCAGGCGCTGTTGATATAATCACAGATGGAAAGAGAGTTGTTGGTGCTCATAACGGAGTACCCATGATGCAGAAAATTACAGCAACTGGATGTGCAGTGACTGCTCTTATTGCAGCTTTTGTTGCTGTAGAACCATCAAATGCTCTGCAGGCAACTGCTTCAGCTCTGTCTATATTTGGTATTGCTGGTGAACTGGGGATGGACACAGCCAAAGGTCCAGCGTCTCTGCGGATGCATTTGATTGACTCCCTTCATGGGCTTGATCAAGCTGCTGTCCTTTCCCGCGTGAAGATCATCGGCCTGTAAATTTTGTGATCCATGCTAATGCCATGTCAATAATTAGATCATATATACTATTCGGCTAGTGTATAGCAATCAGCAATTATCTATCCGAATAAACCAAAAGGATCTTTTGGGTAATATTGCGCTCATTGGTAGAGCATATATCAATATGATTTTAGCTATCCATGGTACATATT
The DNA here is from genome assembly GCA_948099555.1 of Croton setiger. Lineage (NCBI taxonomy): Eukaryota > Viridiplantae > Streptophyta > Magnoliopsida > Malpighiales > Euphorbiaceae > Croton > Croton setiger. The sequence continues at coordinate 72,938 of CANUEY010045335.1, forward strand.
TCACTGTGCAGCATGCTTTCTGCTTTAATTTTGGAAATTAATGACATACTATGTTTAGCTGTGTATTTTGTGCTTTAATTCTCGTGACTTCTCTCACCTAGATACTTTAAACAAGAACTAAGTATGATACTGTGATAGCCACTGGAACTGGTTGCAGTCTTTCCCCTCCTTGGGCGCCTTTCTGCAGAATAACCAATTTCGTAAGTCTCACCTATGGATGAACATTTGATACTTAGAGGTGAGAAAATTGAAAATTTTATACCATATGTTTGTTCTTTTGTATAATCGCTTATGATATCAATCAATGATCGATTCTGGATTGCAACTAACTATGACTTCTGATCTACACTTGGTACTATATATTGGCCATCTTTTCTTGAAATTCTTATGTTTTCTGGCTTTACAGGAGTGTGTGTTCGTTTATGATATCGTATTCTTGGGGAAATTAAGAAGTCAAAGGCATCACTTGCTATATTGCATTACACTTGTATACATCTGGTAGCACAAACAGATTCATTAACAAATAGAAATTCCAAACCTTGAAAACACTAAAATTTTTGCACAAATAATCCAACATGAAATGCAGTTAATAACATTCTTAGTATTTTAGATGAACTATTATCCTCAATAATGTTTCTACACCATCCAGAGTATGCTGGCCAGATGGAATGAGTCCTCGCAGTTCAGCAATCCCAACAGCATTCTTAAACTTGCCTGTTCCCCCAGTCACTGACAAATGCGTTATTGCACTTCCAATCTTGTATAAACCATAGAAGTTGAGGCTGTCCCCGAATTCTCCGCCTTCAAAGATGGCTGTGAATGCCATCATCTGCGTGCTTCCATCTGCAGAACTAGCCACATAAATTCCTTGAGCTTTTCCCAGCTGTTGGGAACCAAGCTCGGGACTAGTGGTCAGAATATCGTCAATGGCAGTGATTGTTCCAAAGCCTAGACCCAATCCATCCGGTCCTAGTTGGGTTTGAACTTGACCGTTGTTCTGACCAATAGGCTGTCCTGCAAAAGTTGTACCGGACAAGCCAGTTCCAAGTGGAATACCATTGTTACCATTAACAGTCGGAAGAGCACCGTTAGCATTAGGGATGGCTACTGAATCTTGCGGGATATTGAAACCTACTGGCTTAGCAAAGGGAACTTGGCCACTGTATATGTTGCCAAGCAAACCAGTTACTGGTCTAGCTGTAGGGTTACTGCCTCCAAGAATGTCATGCATATACATCTCAAGAACATGTTCTGTGCCAACAGGGACAGGGTCAATAGCTACTACATATGTTGCTATGTATATTGCAGCTACCATCATAGCACCTATAAGAGCAGGAGATGGTGCCCTGAACATCTTGTTATTTTCGTGTTCGACAAGTTCTAACAGTTGGAATGTGAAAGATGTTTGAATGAGTATGCAAATAAGGTATACCCATTCGGACTTTAAATAGAAAAGTCACAGAGAAGAATAGAGATGGAGCAGTTGTGAGGCTTAGAAAGTGGTGCAGTTGTTGGAGTTGCATTAGTTATAGAAGGTTTTCAAATCATCTTGTTTTAGGTGTATCACCTCCTTAATTCTTCCTTCTTCTAACTTAACTTTTAATATGCACAAGTGGAATCTGATGTAGGATTCTTTTTTTTTTTTCTTCCAATATTTTTCAAACTGAACCAATAATCTTGGAAAATTTTCAATTAGGTCCATTCCTGTAGTTTTTTTAAATTAGACCCACAATTTTTTTTTAGGGAGAGCCACACTGTTTTTAATAGACTAAAGAAATTTATAATGGAGAAAAGTTTGTAATTTTAATTTTTTTTCGTGTGTATTATGAAGATTAAATATAGTTAAGTATTAATACAAAAGTTGTATGACTTGAATCAAAGTGTACCGTCTATTCAAATAATGAAATAAAATAAAAAATAAGTAGAGAGAATACTAATTTTTTGTCTTTAAATTAAATGTTAAATCACTTCACACCAAGGTTTAGTCTCGGTGATAAATGCATATATAATCTAAACGTAAGTTTTAGAATAGATCCTCTCCCAACCAAAAAAAAAAAAAACTACTAAAATGATCACTTAGTTCTAAAATGATAAATTACCATTTGATCCCTATGAAATGAGATTCGAAACCATTCAGTAAGAATTCGCGTTGTTTGTTTCATTCTCTATGGATTGGAAAACAAGAAACTTAGACTTTGACATTACAAGTAACCCTTTAGAGAACTGCTCTGAGCCTCTAACCATATAGTTTGACCCATTGAAACCTTCAATACATAACCATAAAATTTAATTATCAAACTAATTAAGTAATGGCATAGAATTAAGTGAAGTAAAATAGGTTTGGGAAAAAAAAAAAAACGACCAATATGAAAACTAATTCATGTTTAATATTGTTTAATACTATAAACAAGTTTATATCAGAATAATTTAATTGTCAAACTTGCTACAGATAGATTGATATCCTCATCTAAAGTTCTAAACATTAGAGGAGACTATCAATTTTCCAATACAGAAAATGTTGAAGAGAGACTAACAATATAAACGGCAATTCATGTCTCTGCTTCCACATCCATGACTTTAGGCTGTCTCACTACTGGTGAAATTAATTTCCCCACTGCATATGTCAAAATTTGACAGTTAAAACAGTTATTCGTCGAAAACAGAGATTTATGTAAATAAATAAGAGATGAACTTACAGTAAATAGAGGCTGCAAACCACTCATTCACAATTTTCACCCATGTACTTGTCCACCCAACATCAATTCTCCACCTTTACCCATCATAAAATAACCACATTAATTCAATGTTTAAACTTTGGTAAGTAATTTATTTGTGTCCTTACTTTCTTGTTGAATTGTTTAGATTCCAACTGATGAATAACATTGCAAAGTACATAGCTCCCAAGGCAAATACCAGATGGAAAAACCCATACTCATAAGGAATATCATCTTGCTCCTCAACTTTATCTTTCCGGAACTGTACAAAATAGCAAAAAGTTAGTTCTTTTTGTTTCTGCTAGTGTTTGGCTGCTGAGAAACACAAGGAAAAGGAATATTTTGACTTGTTATAGCATCAAATGAACTTTAAGAAGGGCTGTAACTGAATTTTTCATACCTGAAATGATTTCGAATCAATTCCTGTCGAAAAGGTAGCCATCACTATTGCACATATTGCTATCAGGAAGCTCTGAAACAATCAGTAAAAAGATTAATCAAGAAGATATGATCAATCATTTTCAACAATTTAAGGGAAATCAGAAAAAATAAAAGTGTTACAAGTATGGTGGTCCAATCATTGTTTTGATCTGTTTGATTTTGCTTATTGCACACATCATTTGAAGGTTCACTGAATTCCAAAACAAGAAAAGTTAATCAGAAAGCAATTGTAGGGTTTCCAAAAATGAGTTCATATTAGTTTCAGGTTTCTTAACCTTCTTATAGCAGACCAACAGAGGAAGACAACATAGGAAGCCATAATCCCTGAAGATAAAAGACCTCTATTAACCTGGATTTAGCACCAGACCATGTTTCTTAATCAATGGATTCATCATTTACATGTATAAATTATAAGAAAAAAGAACATCCTAACTAAAGCGCAATACATGGCAATATTAGGAATTAGTTTGCATATATATCATACCTTTGAATGTAAAGATACAGCCATCATTACTGTGAGCAGAATAGCAGTCCATGTAATAAAGAATATATTGAGGGAACATTTGACACTATGTCCATATAAAAAGTACATTGCCGCGATGCCACATATAGAAGCAATGTAAAAAATTGTTGAAGTGAACAATCCAAAGGAGCAACTGGATAAGAAAAAAGAAGAAAGATGAAGCAACATATACTATAATGCTTTTACAAATATGATTATAGACTTTTGTTCCCTGTAATTATATAGAATAAAGGGTTTTGCCATGGATGAAAAGTAGTACCTTTGTTTCACTTCCTTTTCCGGCATCCAGTAGTTATTCCACCATTGGATGAATTCAATAACACTTACAAGTTGGAGGACAAGAAAAATCCTATTGTGCAGCAACTCAAAGTTATTATTACTTATACTGTAATGAAAATTTCCATACTTTTTCTTTGCAATGTCAAACAAGAAAACTGTATGTTAACACAGCAGACATGAACAAAAGATTCAAAATTACCCAGCACCAATACGAGCAAGTTCGCCTGCAAGTAAATAGCAAAGTCAGAGGACTTGTTCAGGATAATTTCATTTCATAGTTTCAAACATTATATTATATTCCTGTCTCAAATAAGAGCTCAAATCTAAAGGAAAAGGCATACCATATAAATGAATGTATTTTGAAGGGAAGAAAAATGGGATCGCCATCGATATAATCAGTAGAAGAGTTTTTAAAGTCCACCATCCAGAATGCCAGCTGCTGCGAGCTTCACATAACTTTTTCGATTTTATGGTCGTCATAAACATAATAAAGAAATATATCTAAGTTCAATGTCAAGGATAGTAAGATACTGATTTAGAATGGGAATTCCCTCTATGTATATCCAGATTTCATATTTCAGTTTTGTATTTTTAGACATGTTTTAGAGATTAAACATGCATAATGCAAAGTTGTATCATATGGATCAAAATTGCCTCTAATATATATAGTAAATGGTGTCATAAAAAGATACAAAGCATCCTAAACTCACACGAAGTACCCCCAAAGTACGACAGCAATCATTTCCCTCAGTTCCACAAGCTTTTATATCTGCAACTTGTAAACTGAAAGTTATTTGTTTTCCAAAAACAGCAATCTTTGATTTAAACAAAACCAACAATTATGTGGGCTAATGAAGTTAGGGACTTACACTTGAAATAAGGTAGAACCTTTTGCCCATAATCGCGAATCAACCAAGCTTTAAGGTTGATGATTAGGAAGATGAAGCCATATATAAAGCGAGCTCGGAGGGATTTTTTCTTCTCTTTTGGGTAACCAGAGCTGCAGATTGCTTCAATTGTTTGGACTTGCTGATCCATTCTGCAACTTCAACTCATGCTAAGTACCTGTTAACTGATTGCTTGATCAGTACATTTTAAGACTCCATTTTGCCAAAAGAAAGATTCAAAATTTTGTAAAGAAAATGCAGATTTCCCTTTAGTTTTACAAATTTGCTGTGGTTGAAAACCTAGCAAGCATTAGGTAATTGAATCTTCACTAAAAATAGTTGGTAAGAATGAAAATTTGCCACTTTTAAATTGTCCATTTCTGTTTCCAAGAAGTTAGGAACATGTTCCTCCATTTTCAAAATTGAATTTAAAGTATTTATAAAAATACAGAAGAACTGAAACAGTCAAGGGCTGAAGCTGCATTTGAAAATGGACCTACTGCAAGTTAAAGGAACAGAGAGATTCAGCAAACTTAACTATAATTCAAATGAAAATGGATGTATCAGTTTTTTCTTATACCTTAAAAAGCTAAAAATGGTGTCAATGTAAAACAAGACAGCAAAATGGGACAATTATGTAACAATGGCAGTAGAAGAATTAATGCAAAAATGTAAATCAGAAGCTAGAAGAGTAACATTACGATTTACAAACGACTTCTAACCATTTTCTTGGATACAACACAAGTGAAGTGAGGTTCTTTCATCTATCTTTTTCTACAATTATTAGAAAAGGAATCCCAACAAAATGGAAAAAAAAGAAGAATAAAAAATGGAAAAAGATTACAGCTTTTGAAAAATTATTGTATAATGATTAATTAAATGTGTGTTGAGTTTCTAACCGTTGGATCTTGGAGTGTTCTGTTTGGTTATCTCCATTTTCAAAACTCACAGAGGAAAAAGTGCTTATGTTTCATAGAATAATTAATAATGTGTTTATAATGACAAATAAAATAATAAGATAACTTGTTGAATTAGCTTGAGGAGGCTCATTTCATTTCATTAACACGTAGTTAGTAAATTTGAATATAAAAAAAAATTAATAAAGGAACTTTGAACAGGAAAAGAATAGACTGGACAAGAAAAATATGATTATTTGATGATTCAAACACGAATACTCAATTTGTTGGTAATGAAATGAATATGAGTTGGAGGTTAAGACCAAAAAGGTAAAGACAGAGAAAATAGGCCCGTTTGTTTGAAATTTTTCTAGAGCAGAGGAAAAGCGTGTGGGACCCCAACTTATTACATAGAACTGCAAACAAATCGAGCAGTTATACTCACAAATAATTTATTTAAAAAGACTTGTGAGTAGGTCGTTTGATAAGTTTGCGAGCTGCTTGTTAAATAAGTTCGAGAGTAGCGAGCTCGAGAGCAGCTCGGTTCACTTCCTTCCTAAAACTAAGCGTTTTAATAACTTAACCTAAATAATACTTACTTCGTTACTCAGCTTTTTTCAGTGTCTGCCATCTCAATCCCCCTCTCTATCATGAACATCCCTACCCTCACCGCTCTACTACCAGCCTTCATGTTTATCAATTTTTTTATTATTATTGGTATTATTATTGGTGAGATTGGTGGTATTGTTACTGAACCAGTATGCTTGATTGGATTCTAACTTTATTGGGATAAAGAAATGTGCATTTTGGTTTCTTTGAAATGATCTAATGTTTGTCAGAAAACCCATGCTTGTGGTGAAAATTGACATTTACTTTATTGTAAATTGTTGAGTTGTTTATTTAATTTTTTTTGTTACTAAAACTAATGTTACTGTTTCCATTTTTTTTCATCTGAGTTGTTATTTGTCAACAATTTGTTGTCTCTTACAATTTTGAGTTTCATGATAATATTAATAATGCATTAATAACTTGAATGTTTTTTAATGTTGATAAATCTGATTGAGTCTTGTTTAATACTTTATCTAGCTTGGAAATTGAGGTACTTTAACTCAAAAACACTTACATCTACTGTTAATATTGCTTGGTTAGTTGGTTGGGTATTGTTTAAAGGAAATAATTAAACTTAACAGTCAACCAAAAACTGTAATTATATAAATCAATCTACTGTTAAATGATCCTTCACAAGATGAACGATTTATGATCAATGTTGACAGTGTTCGATCATATAAATTAATAAACGTTAACAGTGCTAGAAATCAGTAGAAAGTGGAAAATTTGGCATTTTTGAGCTGTGGTTTAATCCACAAATTTATTCTTTTCTTGCTATATAGGATTAGTGTACATGTCCAGAATGTATGGTTTTAAAGAAAATGAATTGGTTTTATTGGTAGTTTGATATAATTTCAGCACTTAGGATTGGTTTTTTTAGTACTTAGTTTGATATGATTTTGGTGTAGTTTTGTTTGTAGTTTGATATTAAAATGAATGAGTTTTAGAATAAGTAGTTGATTGAGTGAAGATGAATACATTTGAAGAATCTGAGTCCAAGCTGGTTTGGTTTGATATGTTGTGTCCTACTATAGTCAAGCTAGTTTCTTCATGCTTGTGTTTATGTGTTGATCTCTTCACTTCCTTCATCATTTGGTTGCTAGCGTACATTATTTAGAGAAACTTATGAGAAGGGTATGAATTAGTAAACCTTCTCTTAAATTATTACTTTGAAAAAATGTCATTTGTTATGGACTTTTTTAGTCTTTACATATTATATAAATATTTTTCTTATTTAATTATTGTGTTTTTGTTATTTATTTATGTAGAATTTGAATATTTGCACCTATATTATTTGAGTATTTGCATATGTATAATTTGAATATTTATTTATCTATATTCTTTCAATTCCTTTTACAATTGTTGCTTCAGAATCGGTTTTTAGTGTTGGAAGTAGGGTAATAGATCCATATTGCATATCTTTATCAACCGAAACAGTCTAAGTTCTTATTTGTGGTGGTGACTGGTTATGAGTTTCATATGGAATAAAACGTAAAAGAAAGTATGTTTACATTGAAATATAATAAATTAATTGTAATTTTTTTTTAATAATTGTGTTGAATAATTGTTTCATTTGTTATAATATTTATAGAAAAGAAATGAAGTTGGCATTGAGGTGATACTACTTTGAGCATCACTTTTGGAAGGAAACTTGAGCATTTGTTGGATAACTGGTTGAAGTGTTTAATTTGGTGAAAATTTGTTTCGTTTGTATCATTTTATGAATAATTGTTTCATTTGTATGTTTGTTATAGTTTTTTTATATTAATTTTTTATGGTTTTATTGAATATTGGACTATGAATGTTAAATTGATTAAAATGAAATATTAAAAATGAATTTTTCAGATTTTTGACTAACTCTTAACGAGCTCGAGCTCAAGCTCAATTGTTAGCTCAATTGAGCTCAAATAGCAATATGATACAAGCCGAGTTTCACGAGCTGAGTTAGCGAGCCTCAAAATGAGTCAAGCTCATTGAGCCGAGCTCAAACTTTCAAATTTCCAAACAAGTTCAAGCCGAGCTTTCACTTAGAGTTCACACACGAGCTCGAGCTTCACGAGTCTCAAAACGAGCCAAACTTGTCGAGGCGAGAGCTCGAACTTTCAAATTTCCAAACAAGCTCGAGCCAAACTTTCACTTAGAGTTCACACACGAGCTCAAACTTCTGAAATTTAACACGAGCTGAGCTCGAGCAGGACAATGCTTGGCATGACTTGTTTGCAACCTTACTCCTGCAACAAATTCCCTCCAAACCTCAAAGAAAAAGGTCTAAACATCAAATTTATTCGCCATATTCAACCCATTTTAAAATTTTATAAATCAAAATCACCCTTAATTTGTTATCTCTTCACTAATTTCACTCTATTGTAACTTAATTGATATATATTAAAAATATAACAACCTATAATATGAAATAAATTCAAAATATATGGCTAATTGAGTTATTTTCATTTTCAAGGACTCTTTTATAGTTAGCCTAACATCTCATCTCCCTCGCTTTGACATCTCCCATTAGATAAAGGGAGGGAGATGAGCTGTTATACTAATTACAGAACTGTCCATGAAAATAACTTAATTAACCATAAACTTTTAATTTATTTCATAATAGGTTCATATATTAGCCATTTTTTCAATTAGGGTGATTTTAGTTTAAAGTACAAAATTAAACTGAACTTTGCTACTCAACTTCAACCTCCCCTCAAAACTAAATTTCAATATCCAATCATAGAAGGCATTGAAAGTTTTAGAGAGGAGTGAAATCGAGAGAGAGGGATTTCTGTTAAAAAATATAAATTCTTTGTTTCCAAGCTAAGGGTATTTAGGCAAGATTGTCTTAACCTTTTATATAATTAACACAAAAGTAATTGTTTTCTTAATAAATGTACAAAAAGAGAATGAAGTAGTATTTAAATAAATGATATATTAAATAATATTTAAATAAAAATAACCAAATTTGGCCACCCCCTAAATGCAAGCGTTTAGTGTAATGTAATTGCTGCAGAATATTCATTTTCCCTAAGAAGAATTTTTTTACTGAAAGTATTTGATTTTCATCCTTTTTCTTTTGACAAACTAAGGAGATTCTAGCTGTTTCATTTCAAACTCATTTTAATCTTCTACAATGCCGACACAAGTGTGTGGTGTCGCGCCTGGACAACAGAAACAGCCGAATTTTAAACATGTGATGAATTAGCCAACAGAAGCCGCCAAATGCTCAACATGTGATTGATATTCAGAATACAAAGCTAATATTGTCTGTTTTCTTGAGATATGCGGCTAATATTGTCTTATTCATCCGACTAATTCCCATGAAAACGACTTATTGTCCTCCACTTATCTCCACGTTTTGTTTTCTACTGCTTCAGCATATCCCACTCCCCAATATCTACTGCCATAGATTTCGTACCACAAGAGCTTCATCAAACATTATCTCTTCACAGATCAAAGATTGTCTATTTAATCAACAACCCACAAAAACATCACCAAGAAAAAGAGTACTTACGTAACAATTGTTTAGAAAACTAAAATGAACTACTTTACTATATGGATACATTTCACTATTTTCTTCACAATAACACAGATACAGCTTTGTGTGTGTAAAATACCCACCACTCTTGAAGGCCCTTTTACGCCTTCTACTCGTTATTTTGATTCCTCGTTGCGTAGAGGCAGTGATGATATCCCATTGGATAATCCACGTCTTACGAAGACTGTGACTGGAAATTTTCCAGAGCAAATTGCTGTGGCTATTTCTTCGCATACTGCAATGTGGGTTTCTTGGGTCACTGGTACTTTTCTTTAACTGTAACAGCTTTGATTTGTGGAATTCTGAATTATTAATTCCGTTCACCAGACATTTGTAATTTTGTTAATGAAATTCAGGGGATGCACAAATTGGTTCGAATGTAGTTCCCCTAAATCCTGCTTCTGTGGGTAGTGAAGTTTGGTATGGGAAAGAAAGTGGGAAGTATACATTTAAACGGAAGGGGAAATCAACTGTTTATAGTCAATTATTTCCATACGAGGGACTTCAAAATTATACTTCAGGAATCATTCACCATGTCAGAATTGATGGTAATCAAACAAAATCTGTTAGCTTAATTAATTAGTACTATTATTAATTAATGTATAATAATCAGAATTTTCATTTTCTTGCAAGGCCTTGAACCTAATACAAAATATTATTACAAGGTTGGAGATAGCTCTATCCCAGCAATGAGTGAAGAGCATTCATTCCAAACTTTAGTACCGCCTGGTCCGAATTCATATCCTGCTAGAATTGGTGTTATTGGAGATTTGGGTCTAACTAGTAATTCATCAACGACTGTTGAACATCTGATAATGAATGATCCTTCCTTAGTTTTAATGATCGGCGACATGTGTTATGCAAATCAATATCGTACTACTGGTGGTAAAGCAGTTTCGTGTTTCGCCTGTTCCTACCCTGATGCACCCATCAGAGAGTCCTACCAGCCGCGTTGGGATGGCTGGGGAAGGTATATATTCTAATTTCTAATTAATCTTTCTGAATTCAGCAGATACCAATTACAAGTTATATAATACAACAATATGCATTGGATTGGTGAAGTTTATTTGGAATTTTCAGATTTATGCAGCCATTTAGATCAAGAGTTCCTATGATGGTTATTGAAGGGAATCATGAGATTGAACCTCAAGGTACAGGGGAGATCATGTTCCAATCATATTTGGCTAGGTTTGCAGTTCCATCACAGGAATCTAAATCGAACACTAACATGTACTACTCTTTCGATGTCGGCGGCATACATTTTCTCATGTTAGGAGCATATGCTGATTATAACAAAACTGGTAATAATTAAAACCCCTTCTCTTTATCAATTTATCTGAGTAATAAAATTTTGACTGCCCATGTAATATTTTGACCATCGAAACACCTTTCAACTAGTAATTAAGTTGCTTATAAGTTGCATTTATGTTCATCATTTGCAGGTGCTCAGTATGCTTGGTTAAAGAAAGACTTGAGTAAAGTAGACCGCTCGAAAACCCCATGGCTAGTAGCAGCTTGGCATGCACCTTGGTATAGTACTTACACAAAACACTATCAGGAATTTGAATGTATGAGGCGAGAAATGGAATCAATCCTCTATCAATACCGCGTTGATATTGTGTTTAATGGTCATGTAAGTTGCTACATATTCATTCAAAATTTCAAACTGAAGGGTATCTTTTTTGATTGAGTGATATCATATGGTTTTGTAGGTGCACGCCTATGAGAGAATGAATAGAGTGTATGATTATAAATTGGACCCATGTGGTCCAATTTACATGACAATCGGAGATGCTGGAAATATCGAATTAGTTGATGTTGATCACGCAGATGACCCAGGAAAATGTCCTCCGGTCGGAAAGTATAAACCAGAATACGGACCTGTATGCAACTTCAACTTTACATCAGGTCCTGCTAAGGGCAAGATGTGTTGGGACAGACAACCTGAATGGAGTGCATTTAGAGAAAGCAGCTTTGGGCATGGCATACTTGAGGTTATGAATTCTACCCATGCATTATGGACATGGCACAGAAATCAGGATACTTACAAGAAAGATAGTCATGGAGATCAAATCTACATCGTGCGTCAACCTGAACTGTGCCTGAAGCACTGAGTTGCTTGTGGCGCCCAGTTCCATGAGCTTCCACACTCAAACTTCAAAATTGCTTAGGAGGCTAGTTTAAATGAAACGGTTCCTTCCTTTTGTGCCTGCCAAAATATTGCCTACTGTACTCTCACTTTGTAGCTATTTCTTCATAATAAAGTCACTGCTAATGCAAATTAAAATCAGGTTTTTCCAAGTGCTACAATATAGATTCACTTAAGCAGCTATTGCTCTGTGCTGAGCCTCACCCACCGTTGCAGGTGTGTAAACCAATTGTCCAAGGGGCGGAGTCAGGAAAAAGTATATTATTTACCTCCACCGAACAATACTATACATATTATGGTTGAATTATAAAACACTTCCTAGAACATTTTGTTTAATTTAAATCACTTCCTAAACATTTTACTAATTAGAAAATCAAACTGCTTCATTAATTACTATTTTATGAAGTATTGTAGTAAAAATTAAAAAAAAAATAGTGGGAAAAGTGTATTAGATCTTACGTAAATGTAAAGAAACATAATTGCATTTATATATAGCATTTTGACATGAAAGGGTATCTAACAGGTTTGACAAAAATTTGAAGATCCAAAATCGAAACGAAATTTTGTAAAAAAAATTCTACATCAAGCTAAAATTTCATCTTCCAGATGTTGTGTATAATTACTCTTTATTGATTGTTTTGTCGCATTCACCTAAGACGATAGGTATCTGCACAAATTAGCGGTAAGATGGGCCTTTTCTAACCTATCCAGTAGCCACTTTGACGATGTTTATGGCATTTTTAAGCTCCTAGATTTACCCACCAACTGATCAGCATCTGCATCGGCATATTCCGTATCCATGGTGATTAAAAACATTGTTCTCATAAATTTCAAAAAGCATTACAGAAAAATCGAACTTGAGTTCAGTAAGCACAATGAATCACTTCACTTTTTGGATACAGATTACCATTTTCTTCACAATAACGCAGATACAGGTTGGTATAAGTCAGATACCCACCACACTTGATGGCCCGTTTAAGCCAGTTACTCGCGTATTTGATTCCTCGTTGCGTAGAGGCAGCGATGACTTGCCATTGGATCACTCACGTCTTAAGAAGAATGTCACTGGAAATTTCCCTGAGCAGATAGCTTTGGCTATCTCTTCGCCAACTTCAATGTGGGTTTCTTGGATCACTGGTACTTTCTTTACTGTTTCTTGCAGTATTTTCGTCTGGCTTTCTAGAATTCTTAAATTGAGACCGCATGCACTATTTGTTGATTCTTTCTTGTTTTGTTTTTATTATTTTCGAATTCTTTGAATTGGGTTGAACTTGAATCTACAATTTCTTGAGCAATCCCATTGTTTGAATTGGATAAGTTGTCTTCTCTTTTTTTTTTTTCTTTTTTTTTTTCTGGTGGTATCTGAATCTGAAGTAGAGTGGTTTGATTTTGCTAGATACCTTAATTGGATTTTATTTGGGTTGATTCAGGGGATGCACAGATGGGTTCTAATGTAGTTCCTCTGGATCCTGCTTCTGTGGCTAGTGAAGTTTGGTATGGGAAGGAAAGTGGGAAATTTACAAAGAAACAGAAGGGGAATTCAACTGTTTATAGTCAATTATACCCATTTGAGGGACTCAAGAATTATACTTCAGGCATCATTCACCATGTCAGAATTGATGGTTAACAACTTTCTAAACTTAAGTTAGTAGTTTTTACTATTGTTAATTACCAAATTAAATGATATATGATCAAAATGTAATTGTTTGCAGGCCTTGAACCTGGGACAAAATATTATTACAAGTGTGGAGATAGCTCTATTCCAGCAATGAGTGAAGAGCATGTATTCCAAACATTACCACCATCTGACCCAAGTTCATATCCTGCTCGTATTGGTGTTATTGGAGATTTGGGTCTCACAAGTAATTCATCAACAACTATAGACCATCTGGTCATGAACGATCCTTCGTTGATTTTAATGGTTGGAGACTTGACTTATGCAAATCAATATCGTACTACTGGTGGCAAAGGAGCTTCATGTTTCTCTTGTTCATTCCCTGATGCACCTATCAGAGAGTCATACCAACCACGATGGGATGGCTGGGGAAGGTATCTTTCCGATTTCGGATATCAATCGCTGTTTATGAATGTCTTGTTTGTGCTGATGTGTATTTGGAATTTTCAGATTCATGGAGCCTCTGATATCAAGAGTTCCTATGATGGTTGTCGAAGGGAACCACGAGATTGAACCTCAAGTTGCTGGGTTAACTTTCCAATCATATTTGACTAGGTTTGCAGTTCCATCACAGGAATCTAACTCCAACAGTAACTTCTACTACTCTTTCAATGCTGGTGGGATACATTTTATCATGTTGGGAGCATATATTGATTATAACACTACTGGTAATGAAAAATTACCATTTCATTTTGTAAAATATATTACACAGTTTCTCAGTACCAACCCAATATTTGAGTGTTAGATTAGATTTTCAATGTTCCGTTGATCTCATTTCTAGGTTCTCAGTATGCTTGGTTACAGAAAGACCTGAATCAAGTAGACCGCGATAAGACCTCTTGGCTGGTAGCAGCTTGGCATGCACCTTGGTATAATAGCTATGCCTCTCACTATCAGGAATTTGAATGTATGAGGCAGGAAATGGAAGAACTCCTCTACCAACATCGCGTTGATATTGTTTTATCTGGTCATGTAAGTATTTGATACTGTTTTATGCCAATGCTACTGAGTTTTTTCTGTATATAGCATCTGAAGTATGAATTTTATGGTTCTGCAGGTGCACGCCTATGAGCGAATGAATAGAGTGTATAATTATACATTGGACTCATGTGGTCCAGTTTATATAACAGTTGGAGATGGTGGAAATATTGAACAAGTTGATGTCGATCACGCAGATGACCCTGGAAAATGTCCGTCACCTGGAGATAACACACCGGAATTCGGAGGAGTGTGCCATATTAATTTTACATCAGGCCCTGCAAAGGGTAAATTTTGTTGGGACAAACAACCTGAATGGAGTGCATTTAGAGAAAGCAGCTTTGGGCATGGCATACTTGAGGTTGTGAATTCTACGTATGCATTATGGACTTGGCACAGAAATCAGGATACATATAAAAATGATAGTCATGGTGATCAAATCTACATCGTGCGTCAACCTGAACTGTGCCTTAAGCAGGGGACTCACTTGGAAACCAAAGGTGGCCCTGGCCCTGGCCCTAGTTCCATGAGCTCCCCACTAAAGTTTCAGAATGGTGGTCTCCGAAAATTACTTATATTCATGAGTGTTTTCTATGAAATTTTATATGATATACATAAAAGGTTTTTATAATTTAATTATGTAAATTAAAAGTAATTACTCTTCATTTAATCATCGAATTTATTTATGATTTAAGGTGTTGCATTTGTAGACTTCGGAGGTTTACGTGTTGAGTGAGAGGAGAGAACTGAAATTTAAAAAGCCAAATTAAATAACTGCAACAAATGCTAGTAATTTCCAATTTGCAGCACAAATAAGTATATGCCTAACTGTTGCATTTCTGAGGACGATGAACAACATATTCAGTATTTGAATATGATTTTTTTTTTCCCAAAAAAAAAAAAGTTAAAATATTATATAGCTATTGGTATTAATTAGATGAATCTGCTGAGAAATAAAATACTCCTAGCATGTAATTGTCTATGAACCATTCATACCAACACAAGTAGAGATTTGCAAGTTATTATTATGAACTAATCAAAATAGCATTATGATAGTAACAAAATTAAATTTCTCTTTTATATAAGAAAAAGTACAAAAATAAACATAACAAAAGAAGTACATTTGATTTTATTTTCTCCAAAGGACAAATTTTTGAATCGTGCCATTCTTGGATATGGGTAATTCAAAAGAGAGCATTTCGTACCTAACTTAAACCAGCATGCAACTACCATTTTCTATATTGTCAAAAAAAAAAAAAAAAGAGTAAAATTGAAACTAATAATATAATTTTCTTTTCAATAAATTAGAAGAAACCATTTATGATTCGGTAGAGAAATAGAAATGAGTAGATTGTTGTTAGTAAATGAAAAGAGAAGAAGAAATGGAAACCAACCAATTTCTGCAATTCTCTAATTAGTAACAATTTTCATAGAAACAGATGATATAAAAGTAAAGTCAGCATCTATCGCACCCACCACCTACCAAATCCAATTCAGTGCAATGAATTCATTTTCGAATTATTAAATACTTAACTCTTTTCTTCCTCTTGCCATTGCCGATTTTCAACTTTTCTTTCGTCTGGAATCTACCTGATTCTCTCCTCTACTCTACACATGGGTGGTGAAGGCAAAGTTTACACTTTGGCTCAAGTGTCCGACCATAACAATCCCAAGGACTGTTGGCTCACTATCGACGGCAAGGTTATCTTTCTCTTCTTTTTTCTTCTGAATTCTATGATTCCGTATGGGATCTTAGTTTAGTTGTGATTTACTTACAGTAATAGATCTTTGATTGTTTCTCTCTTTTTCTTGTATGTTTTTGTGTGATGCCTCAAAGATAAAAGTTGTTGAGGACTGAGGAGGGTAATTTGGTAGTTGATTTGCTGATTATTGCAGCTTGGAATGGAATCCCCAAATTCTTCATGTTCTTTTGATATTCTTAATATTTTAAATTTTGCAAGTAAACCACTTTTTTTTCACGAAATTGTTTCTTCTACATTCTGGTTATTCTTTTTTAATATGTAAGCGGGCAGCGGCATGTAGTTTGATTTGTAGCTTCTTGGTCAAATGAGGTCCTTTTTCGTTTTCTAGAATCAACTATTGTAGATCTTGATTTGTATGACCAAGTTTTGGTATCAAAATTCTGAAATCAACTTTAGTTGTAGTTGAATTCTGGTCTCAATGACAAGGCTAACATTAGATTGTGGAAAATGGTAATGTGGTATTATGATTTTATGATTATGTGATTAAATTGTAATCTTTGTGACTGAATTTTTTTTTTATCCCTTTTGATTTGGTAGCTGTATAAACATCATGTAGGAACTCAAAAGTCTAGGCCTACTAGTGGAATGGACTTAAATAAGTGTTATGACTGTAAATGGAGAGTTGTAATTCTATAGCCCTTTTATTTATATTGTTGATCATAGAGTTATCTAAATTGCTGTAATTGTATTTCTGCAAAGGGAATTTCAAAAGTTAAACATCGAGAGAGTTCGATGATGGTTTTCTTCTACTAATGTTTTTTGGAAATGAAGAATCCAATTCTTAATCTCTACTAGATGTGTTCTATCAGAAGATTTTTTTTTTCCAGTTTAGCAAATATGCCATTTTAATATTTCAGTTGGACTATTTGGCTATTTGCTGCATCATCTTGGTTAAGTGGGTTTAGTGAAATCTAGTTACATATCTAAGCCCATGAATTGTGGAGTTGGGCAAAACCTTTGACTTCAGCTGTGAAGAATAGAGTATTTGGTCTGGGGACAGTGAGCAAAGTAAGATATGCAAGTGCAGTTGAGCTCACTAATTTGCATTATTTCATATCAACCCGAAAGTATGATTGAGTTGAGATTAATAAGAATTACAGAAGAATTGAGATAGAAATTGAGTCTCTTTTTCTAGAAAAAATTATATTATTAGAAGCTTGCTTTCTTCCTTAATGTAGATTTGTGCTGTGATTAAAAAGTAAAACATTTAGTTTTGATCTCCATCCAATGTCATGGAAACCAGAGGCTTTTAGGGGAGCTTTTCTTCCCAACCAAAAGGCTGCAAAGATGAAAACTTTTGTTAAAAAAACTGAGTTCTAATTTACCTTTTCTTTTTATCAACAATGAAGTGTTTTATGGGACATCTTGTTTTGATTTTAAGGGGTCATACACAAGTTGTCTTTGAGCTGTTTTGATTTTGTTAAAAACAGGTTTATGATGTGACCAAATTTTTGGATGACCATCCAGGTGGCGATGATGTTTTGTTGTCCTCCACAGGTACAATATGAGTTTTAACCCTTCCAACTTTGAAGGAAGTACGGATGGGACTAAGTTTGATACAATTGTTGGTTGTATTTCAGGGAAGGATGCAACTGATGATTTTGAGGATGTGGGTCATAGCACAAGCGCCAGAGAAATGATGAAGCAATACTACGTCGGCGAGATTGATCCCTCAACAATTCCTAAGAAAACTACCTATAAACCTCCAAAGCAGCCTCACTACAATCAGGATAAGACTTCAGAGTTCATGATCAAGCTCCTGCAATTCTTAGTTCCCCTTTCTATACTGGGTTTGGCTTTCGGCATCCGTGTCTACACAAAATCAGCTTGAGATATTTATTTATCACCTTCCTATAGCAAATATTTCAGAACTATATCTTATATTAGAACTAGCAGTTAAGCTTAATTAAGCGGTGCAATTGCATTTATGTTGGGAATCATAGTGCAGGCACTCCTGTCTTTCAGAAATGCTGTTTATCACTCTGTTATTGAAGATAGAAATACACTTTTCACTTTAGCCATGTTTGTTGACTCCTTTGGGATTGTTAGAGCCGTTTGGTTTAAATGGTTTTTACTTTGAGAATTCAGTTCAGTTCTTAACTTTTTGGAAGTAGTAATAAGTTGAACATCACAACAAGCTCCATAGGAAGGTATTTTTCCATTCGGATTATTTAGTGTGAAATATCACATTTGATACTTTTTAGTGAATACGAGGAAAAAAATTTTTACACTCACTATTAAGAAATAATTTTTTTTTTAAAACATAATGATATAAGAGTATAATATTTTTAAAAAATTGATGAATTTGAGTTTATATTTTAAAAAAACAGAATAAATCGAGATTATATTTATTAAAATGTTATATAGTAAAAAAGTAATTTTTCAAATATTAATATGCAAGAGGAATAAAAGAAATAAAAATAAAAGTTGTCAACACCAGAGGAGGTCCCCGTGCGCCGAATCGTGATGGTCAAACTGGAACCGTAATCGGTCGATTGACGGTCCGGTTCAACCGTAATCATCATGAATCGTAAATATTTTTTAAACTGTTTGAACTATTTAATTGAAGCGCTGGTCAACCGTAAATTTAATTGAAAATTTCGATTTGGCCCGCCGTTTAATCGGTGGTTTAACGGGCCGTTTTCGGTCCTTTGTTACCCCAACGTGTGACCCGTAGCTACCGCTACCAAAAACATCTAATTTTTTAAGTGTAAATTTATTTTTTGTTAAGTGCTAATTGTTTTTTTTATTTATTAAAAAGTGTAAATTTTCACCATAAAAGTGTAAATATATTTTGAAATTTATCATAAGAAAAATAATAATAAATAAAAGCAAAATGAGTTTGTTCACATGCAATTGAGTTTGAATCTCTGAGACTCTGACACAGGCGTGGTGCTTCACGCAATCAAAGATGTCCGTCCGAGGATGTGGTATTTCTATCCCGTGACATCAACCGCACTGCAATTTCGTGCAACTTTAACTTGCCTTCATTATTTTTATTTTTTGCTTGACTGTTGATTCAGCTTAACTGCAATATCAACATGCCATTACTACCTACTCTTTGTTAATGTTCTTATTCAATTGGATTTGTACATAAAGTTCCGCACTTGGGATTAAATATTAATTTCTCCACCAATATAATTAGGTTAATATAGCATATACTTTACGTAATTAAATACTCATTTACTCATAATTATCTGCGTCATAAATACCTAATCCAATCCAAATACTATAGGAGTACTACTAGTAAAAAAAAAATAAACCTGTATGGGTCCCACTTCCAGCCCAACTCATTACTCATGACATTTCCATTTTTCAACTTCTCAAAATCATTAAAAAAAAATGATCATCGTTCAACAGATCCACGTGTTCATCGCATCAAAACAACACATACAGCTACTGCAAACCACACCCAATTATTTCTCCTCTGCTCGCCAAGTACTGTTCCATCTCTTTTGAATTTTTTTTCCCAGTTTTAACCTTCTCTCTTACCGGTCACTGCCCATCTCCTCCACCATATCACAATTCAAAGAAAATGCAATACAAGAACCTTGGTCGGTCTGGCTTGAAGGTGAGCCAGCTCTCCTATGGCGCCTGGGTCAGTTTCGGCAACCAACTCGATGTCAAGGAGGCCAAGTCTATTTTACAGTGTTGCAGAGACCATGGCGTTAATTTCTTTGACAACGCTGAGGTTTATGCCAATGGAAGAGCTGAGGAGATCATGGGCCAGGCGATCCGTGAGTTAGGATGGAAGCGCTCTGATGTCGTCATCTCTACTAAGATATTTTGGGGAGGTTCTGGCCCTAACGATAAGGGCTTGTCCAGGAAACATATTGTAGAAGGAACCAAAGCTTCGCTTAAGAGGCTTGATATGGATTATGTTGATGTGATTTATTGCCACAGGTTAGTTTTCGTTAGTATGTTTTGTTTCCTTTATTTTTCGCTATTCTTTTTTTTTTTTTTTGCCTCTTAAATTGATGTGATTGGTTCTCTTGTTTGTTGATGATTAATTTGTTTGCTGATTTTTTTTTTTCTGATTTGACTATTGTTGTTTTGCTGTTTGTTTGTTTAATTGGTTGATTAGGGTTGAAGTATCCTTGTTTGGCAGGTTTACTGCAATGGGGTTCATTTGTTCTTGTTGCTATTGTTGTCCAACAGCTTTTTTTTTTTCTTTTGCGTTTAAAATTTCATAAGTTGTTATATCTTGGTGGAGTCAACAGATTCTCATGTATTTGATCTGCTACCACAGGCCTGACACGTCAACCCCAATTGAAGAAACAGTAAGGGCAATGAATTATGTGATTGATAAGGGTTGGGCATTCTATTGGGGGACTAGTGAATGGTCAGCCCAGCAGATCACTGAAGCGTGGGGCATTGCACAAAGATTGGACTTGGTAGGACCAATTGTGGAACAGCCAGAGTATAATCTCCTATCAAGACACAAGGTTAGGGTTTTTCAATATTTTCAATCCGAAACATATTTTTGGTTTTCATAGCAAGAGGGTCTATCTTGCACTCGTAGTAGTAATTACCCATGTTTGATGGAGATGTGTTCACAATTGGGTTCAAAAGCTTTATCTTTGCTTTGTTTGAGCTTGAGATGAATAGATTTTCGTGTCTATTTTAATGGTTCTATTTTGAACCCAGTTACCCATATTCTTACTTCCTAAAGAATGTTTCAGATTCATTCATCCGTCTTAATCAGCAAAATATTAAGAAAGTCTGGAACTGTATTGTGTTTGAGAGTCTTGAGTTTGAATGCAGTACCTTTTCATATGTTGAAAAATAATGAGAATGTTGTGGATTAGGTGTAATGTTTCTAGAAATAAGCAACAACAAACTTTTTGTGGGACGTGGCCTGCAAGTGTGGATGATTTCAGATGGAATGCTTTTAAGTTTCAAGAACAACATGAAATAAATTATCTGAGCTGCTGGAGGTGTCTTTTCTTGGAATTTTTTTTTTTTTTTTTGTGTGGTTTTAGGTTGTATCTGATGGAGCTGTCTATCCCCTTTGTTTGCACATACATATTTTAACTTTTGAAGTAGAAATGATATATTACTGTGTTACAATCCCACATCGCCTAGGCATAACCTTGGCAAGCCGGTTTTCAAGGGTGCGTTCTACGTATGTGACCAATATTCAGGTGGTTCATGTCATACCATCTCATATACAATAATTCATGAAGAAGAGCCTAAATGTTGATGCTGGCAGCAAGCTGTTGATTGGATGTATAAAGTATGCTGTTAGTAGATCCATAATTTGTTCATGTTTTGCCTCTTAAATGTATTTTCTTTCAGTTTTCTACTTGTCTAATTATGAATCCTTTAATTTATTCATGGGTTACCTCTTAAATGTATTTTCTCTCACTTTTCTGCTTATTTAGTTATGAATCCTTATATCCTGTGTGTTTGGAGTTGTTGCTTATAACATAACTTTATGAGTTATGATATGACCTCCCCATATCTTGTGTTTGGATGTAGGTTGAGCTAGAGTACCAACCTCTCTATACCAACTATGGCATAGGTCTCACCACATGGAGTCCACTTGCATCTGGAGTGCTCACTGGAAAGTACAGCAAGGGAACAATACCTCCTGACAGTCGGTTTGCATTGGAAAATTACAAAGTAAGGCTTCTTTCACTTTATAATGTAAATGGCTGAATTTTCTATTTATTTTAAGGCCTCCTCAGTAATTGTCAATGACTTGTTTTAATTTGCATTTCTACCTCTAGTAGTATCTTAATATGTTCTGCTTACAATTCATCTTTTCTGGATTGTTGAACATAAGCTGAACCACCAATTCTAGAAAATCAGTAATTATGGGTAATATAAAGGTTAGATCTAACCTAAGATTTGTAGGATAAGATTCCTAATACTGATAATACTACGGTGAAAATTGTGTGGGATACTTGCTAAGTAGTAACTATAATGGAGCCTAACTGTCATTCTTCTTCATTCTGAAAAGATATTGTGTACAGATTTAGCTATGAATTGTTCGCTTTATGTTCATGATACAAGAGGTATTCTGCGTCCAGGAAAGCAATAAAAACTATGATGTAGTTGGATAATGGTGTCAAAAATAATAGCTTTTGTATCATTTTTTCTCTATATGATGATGTTTATGTATCTTTTGTGCTTGCTTAGATTTGAATTATTCTTCATGCAAATCTTCAATTTATTTTGTGGAATTTAGTTGGAATTTTATTCTGTTCTGTTTCATCCCCTAAAATGTTTTGTAGAATCTTGCTAGCCGATCGCTAGTTGATGATGTTCTAAGGAAGGTTAATGGTCTGAAGCCAATTGCTGATGAACTGGGTGTGCCTTTATCTCAACTTGCAATTGCTTGGTGTGCTAATAATCCAAATGTCTCATCAGTTATAACCGGTGCTACAAAGGAGTCTCAGGTCAGTTTTAAGAAAAGCCAAAATACCAAGCCTTTTTCTTTTAGGCTATTTCTCTTGGCATGATGCGATACTTATCTATGATCCTAACTTTGTAATAAAATATTTTAAGATTGAAGATGTTGCTGTACACATAAAACTGAGTACATTATTTATAACTCTTGAAATTAAGCCCCTGTCAGAAATGCAGACTATGATGAATGAGTCTAGAGTCTTCAACTTCACGAACTCTTCCCATTCTATATGCTTTTTTTCAATAGCAAAGCTCAAGCAGAAAAATTCAGGAATTGCATTCTTTAAGAGAAATACTTTGCCAAATACTTGTGGGGTGGATCAGCTGAAAACTATAAATTGATTGCTAATGGATCAGCTGTATTTTCTATTTGTTGCCTTTCTTCCTGATGCTATTTATGCATGTGGGTTTTTTTTTTTTTTTTTTTTTTTTTAAATTTTTAATGCAGTAAAATAAAAAAAAGAAAAGATGTTAAGAGAAAACCATGTTTAGACCGGAATTGATTGATAAGTTAGGTGCGTTGGTACAA